>JAHBCN010002179.1:0-96982 GCA_019359885.1 Listronotus oregonensis
AAATGATCGCCTCTGCAGGTAGCTGGGGTGAAATATAAAGTGACAGATGACGCAAACAACACTGGGACTCCTTGCCTCTACAACATTTGTACCCATACAATTTACCTTCGTCCTTCTGTCCATCCGGTACACTCATGTTAGCAAAAGGTTTAGTTGTAAAAATGCAAATCTATTCAAGTATGTATAACCTAGTAATATAGTTCGATAAAATATGACAAAAACAATAATTTAACTCTTGAAAGTTACATAAGGATATAATGACAAACATTAAAATAAAAAAAAATAACAGGTAAAGACAGGGACACACACTTCACGCTCAGGGGCCCGTCTGAGCGACTTAAACAAAAACACAAACAAGAGGACCACTATAAAAAAAAGGTAAAACACAGGATAAAATTGGACAGCAATTATGTATATGCCTAAGATATATTTGGATCAGTCAGACAAAAATACTTTTTGATGGGAAGGGAACAATGTTTATAGTACGAAACTATCAAATCGGCAACACCGCTCCACAACGTAAAATATTCTAGGGACCAGTTCCTATAATGTTTGTTTTACCTAACCACATTTATCTGTCAAACAAGTTTTGGCGCGAAAATATCGTTATAATTTTTGCAAAATTAGGGCCCAATTTGAATGATCGATTGAAACTAACATGTTACAATGTTACCTTTCATTAAAAAGATGTTGTACATTAATATAACAATTAATATTTATCACTAAAAACATTTAAAAAGTTAAATTTATTCTGGAGCTATTTAACAACACAATACACTGTTGCCAACGGTAAATTTTAAGAACAAAAATTTACGTCCGTCAAAAAAATTGAAACTGAAACTGGAATTTCAAAATATAAGGCGCAAAGAAGTTTGACGTCCGTTAAATATTTTCCCTATGTTGTGAATATTACCCAACATGTGCATCCTGGTAATAATGCGAGAAGATTAAAATTTTCTCACTGGTTTTTAAATAAATCTAACGAGGATCGTTCTTTTCACAAAAAAAAATATATTTTTGGTCATATGAACGGAGAGCTGTCGGTAATTGAATTAAAATAATTAAAAAATCGTATTCAATTACTTCTTGGTAATTGGATTACTTTAATTTAATTACTTTCCGGAAAAGATAATTGTATTTGGATTATCAACTAATAGAATAATGTAATCGTAATTCGTAATTGATTTTCACGAATCTCATTACTTAGAAAGTAATTCTATTACTTATAAAGTAATTGAATTACTTAGACATTAATTTAGTTACCTGATAAATAATTAAATTCAATTACCTTTCTTTATGGAAAAACTGCTGTAATTTTGACCAGCCAGAAGGAGCATCTTGAAACATGGCGGGATGACGGGCCGCTTTGAATCCGGCGAACGCCGTTTTAATATTTTCGATTGATGCTTACCGCCACCGTTTTTATACTTTTTTGTAGAAAAAACTGCTGATGTTCGGGAAGAGATAAAAATAAATTTTTATTTTAGGCCCGGTTGTACAAACAATGGTTCAACAGAAGTTTTCTTGAACTGCAGTTCACTGTTGAACCCAGTTCAGAATTTTGAGTGTTGTACCACTGCAGGTTTACCTGAACTATCAGTTGCAAAGCCCACAAAGAAAAGAAGAAAAAAATTGCCACAACTTAACCTAATCAAGGATTTTGATTTTATTAAAAAAAACAACTTAATAATTATAAGTATGTATTTGTATTGTATTTGTTTTTTTTTGTTTCATTTTACATTTTTTTCAATCACTACTGACAAAATAAATCACAGATGCTAAATAGCTACATATTGTATAAAAAAATAAATCCTTTTTTGTTTCCTGTAATTTTCTGCATCTGCCCCTCCAGGAGATTGAATTTTATTATGCGTGCCATCCATGGCTCCAATGCTAAAAAATTCCTCTCCTCACAATAGTAATTTCAGATTCAGTTCTTAGCATTTTATCAATTTTACCCAAATCAGCAACTGATTCTTAAACCTTAGATATTTTTCAACTTGCCGTTGACTTGTCAATACCTCCAAAATCTCAAACAACTTGTAAAAAACTCCCAGTGGCTAGAAATCGTAAAGCAATGCATACCATTTCAGTAGGAATTAGTGCATGGTTTCTAAAAAAATAAACAGAACATTTAAACTTAAAATTAAATGTAATTAAACAATATAAATCTTACTTATCTGTAACAGATGAAATTTATTTAAAAATTTCATCTATATTAATCTCACAGCTGGTTTTTTTAACCTATATCTGGCCTTAAATTATTTGTCATTGCAAATATTCAAATGATTTGGTCTATTTCTGTATATTTATGGGGCTCGAGAGTGTGCAACATTAATAAGTTATTCTACAAAATCCTTGTCGTCTGTCATATCTTTTCATACAAGATGAATTTTTAATTATAAAAACCGAATAGGTATCAACTTTAAACATAAATATAACAAAATATTTAAAACACAAGGTAATCTGTCAGAAGAGTGAGGTTAAAAATTTCTAAAAGGAGTTGAACTCATCTTAAACGACCAAATTCGGACGTTCAAGATCAACCACAGTTCACCGTCTGAACCGGCTTTGTACAACGATTTTTTTCCGTTGAACCGATGATCAGCGTGAACTTCGGTTGAACGTCCATTGTACAACCGGGCCTTAGGCTCGGTGTACACGGACGTGAAATGCCGTTGCTCGCGCTCGGCGTGTTTTGCCGTCCGTTTTAAAAATACATAGTATTAAATTGAGTAATGCACACGATTCGAGCTGTACGTCCAACTGCAATTGACGTTCATTCCACGCCCGACGGCACGTAAACCAAACGCTGGTTTCTCTACCACGTCGACCTCAAAATAACGTTCGGCAGGTTCCAACGTGCTTCTAGTATATGCGAAGTAGTTGAGCGATGCACACGGAAGACTCGCGCTGAGTTTTTGAAAACCTACTATGGCGGAAGATTTTCCTGACACGGAGTTACTTATTGAAGAGGTTCGGAAGCGGCCAGAAATTTGGGATGTTTCTTCTGAACTTTATAAAGACAAACACAAGAAACAATCTGCGTGGATTGGAATTTGTCACCAATTTATTGTAGATTTTGATGAAAAGGATGAGAAGGAAAAAAATGAAATTGGTAAGAATATTTCTTTAATTTAAAATTTAAAGACATACATAGGATTACATCAGACCATTGTTTTTATGACAACGTAAGTAAAAAATATTTCTAAATCATTCCATCCTGCCAAGGTAATTTTCCTTCAACACTGACAAAATATTCCGCCCATAAGTTTCTGTATTGATTTAGCGAAGGCCCTGCTCGTTCAGTGCATCTATCTTTGTCGATATTTTCCAATCCACTAATTGATAAAGTGTCATCGTACTGAAATCCATCCCGATCTCTTACATAGTTGTGCAGGACGCAACAAGCTTTCACAATAGATATGCCAAAATCCATATTCACATTTAGTGGTCTGTGAAAAATTCTCCATTTGTTTGTCAATATGCCAAAAGCACATTCGACATAGCGACGAGCTCGACTTAGTCGATAATTAAAAATTCTTTTTTTATGACATAGAAATCTTCCACTAAAAGGGCGTAAAACATGAGTCGACAAAGCAAACGCTTCATCCCCAATAAATACGAACGGCATTAGTGTATTTGTTCCTGGAAATGCCTTGCGTGACGGGATGTCGAATTCGTCGTTTTCTAATTTTTTAAAAAAGTGGAATTTTGAAAAATGGTGCTATCCGACTCCTTTCCAAAAGACCCAATATCAACAAAAATAAATTTATAATTAGAGTCCGCAACTGCTAGCAGTACAAAAGAAAAATAATTTTTATAATTAAAATAAAAGGATCCAGTCATTGTTGGTTTTACTATTCTTACATGTTTGCCGTCTATGGCTCCAAGGCAATTTGGAAAATTGGCGTGTTTTTCAAAATGTGAAGATATTTCAAGCCACTTTTTTTTCTCAAATGCAGGAAAGTTTTCTTCTCTTAAATTTCTCCATATCGACAGACATACATGTTTTATCATTTTTCCTAAGGTTGAATGTCCAATCCGATAGGTATAATGCAAGTCAATCAAATTACAGCCGCTTCCCAGATATCTGAAAAAAAGAAAGCAAGTGATTTATCATCAGAAGGAACAAGTACAGTGCGAAAATTTTAAGAAAGTTAATATTGCTGCTGTTAAATATTTTTAACATTAAAACTCCCACTAATATAAAAATGTCTTTTAAGAGAATCTCTCTGTCTGTTGTTTTTTATTTATATTTTCAAGAAAAAAAGAACGTCAATCTATTTTTTTATTTGATATGTAGGTATGGATTCTATTTTTAGGAAAGAAATTTATGACTCGGTGGAAGACAGTAAGGGATGGTTATATGAGAAACCTTCGAAAACGTTTAGTGTCTGGACAGGCAGCCCCACCAAAGCGTTCATACATATTTGCCAAACAATTGTCATTTCTACAAAAAACGAATACAACTGCCAGTACAGACTCGACCTTGGGTACTCCGGAAACTGAATTAACACAAGAAAAGAAGGATGAAGAATTTGCAGATGAAACGCCAAAAAAGAAAACGTTCACTGAATCCCAACCGCGGAAACGTAAGAAGGTCGAGGATGCCCTGATCCACTTCATGGAAGCCCCCATTCCTGTTCCTAACGTCCCAATCGCAAATCCAACAACTACCGTAGAAGATGATGACAAATCTTTTCTCCTCTCGCTTTTGCCCTCTTTAAAGTCATTTTCTGAAGATGAAAAAATTGAATTTCGATTAAATGCATTAAACTGCATCAAAAGTATTCGTGGAAAAAGGCCCACAGCACAATATTATCCATACTATCCGTCACATTTGCAACCTCTTTCGGAAAATCAGTTTTCAGGCCAAGCAAGCAATAATTCTAATTACAGGACTCACAATTCTGCCGAAAAGTCACAACTTACTAGAATATCCCAACATTCCCAACAGTTTCTGGCACAGTCAGCATCCTCCTATGTACCGCAAATTCTTCAACCTATTCAAGTTGAACAACCGTTGCCATCTCCCACACAGTCAACTTCCTCTTTTGTATCGCAAACTGTACAACTTACTCCAACACCCCAACCATCGCCTGCACAGTCAACCTGTTCATATTTATCGGAATCCATGAATTTATTTGATTAAAAAATTGTAATATATATATATATATATATATATATATATATATTTTTTTAATAAATATGCGCTGTAAATTAAAACTAATGTTTTACTTACCTTAGTGTACACGCTAGCATTTCTCTTGTTGAAATCGCCAGCCTCATATTTGTATCTTGCCTTTTTATTGAGGTGCATAACTTTGCGTGAAGTTCATCAAAAGATTTGATGCTCATTCGGAAATAGTTAAAAAACTTGGCTTCGTCATTTCTTAAATCACTAAACAGAGTTTCAAAAGTACCTCTCAGAAGACGTGCGCTAACAAAGGGATGCGTCCAATACCTCCTTTTTCTTTTTTTACAATAATATCTATATACACAGTAGGCAAACACAACTCTCTTCTTTACGTATATATCCATTTTATATAGTTAATTTTTAATATCTACATAGGGCGAAAGAACTCTACCGGCTGGCAGCTATAAACTGTTTTCTGACTGGATATACGAGATCGTAGGCCCCTCCATTTAACGTTGGATGTACGCAACTACATTTGCCGTTCGTGTACATTAAAACACAGCGTGTGTCGTCCAGCTGACGCTGCGTGCGCGCGACGGCATTTCACGTCCGTGTACACCGAGCCTTAGAGTCATTCAATGTTGAACTTGCCGAGAAAGCAGTTTGAATAGTGTGACGTGCGCGTATGATGCTTATTAGCACTTTGACTGCCATGTGTATCTTTGAGTATACACAATGGCCTGGACTATGTCGCCACATGTATACTCCGGTATACATCTGAGGTGATTGATATTTCGCCGCGTCTATACTAGAGTAGCACGCTTTACGTGCATTTCTTATGGGATATCGTTTAGCGTGGCGTGGGGCAATGACAAAATTGTCTTAGCGCCGACTTTTGATAATTTTTAAATAATTTTATGTTCATTCCAATTTTAGGTACTATTTTTTTATTGTGAAATAAAGAACAGTTGTTAGTTTCGACATAGAAAACTTTATTATACATAAACAAAATCAAAATACAACATAGTATAATGAAAACAAAATTCCTTAGCATCTAATGATTTTTAGGCAAAATATTATGTCTATCAAAAAAGCAGTCTAGACAAAGAAAGTTTTCAATGCATGCTTGGCACTTAGTCGTGACTTGCTTAGTTTTGGATATGGCATATTTTCGGTCATAAATATCTTTATTTCGTTGATAACATATAACACAACGGCCTTTTTTTCCTGCTTGAATGAATTTGTGTACTAGTGTAGGTGGGCGATCAGGTGGAGCAATATCTTTTTTTCCCATGGACAACATCTTCAAGCACAATTTCTCCTTGAAATCGATAATACTATCTTTTTTCGATTCATTTTTGTTGTATACATAAAGTGCGTTTACCACACTTGCGCCCAAAAGTAGTTCGACTGCCACCTTTTTATACCACTTGATGCTGCGTCTAACTGAGGTAGAATAGGATGATAACTGGTCTGAGACATCAATGAAACTTTTCGCATTATTATAGTCAATCACAGCTTCTGGCTTTGTTTTTCCTTCGACTCTTCCAGGAACCTCTACCAGATTGTCTCTATGCTTGGTGGTCAGCATAAGCACCTCCCGTTTATCCATCCATTTAAAAATAACTATGCCATCCTTCTCCCTACCTATAATTTCACCTTTTTTTAGTTTAGTCGACAATACTTCTTTGGGTATACCTTTTCGATTTTTACGTAACGTTCCAACTAAGTGTGTGTTTCTATTTAGCAGCTTTTCAGCTAATTCTATGCTTGTATACCAGTTGTCTGTATATAAAATTGCTCCTTTGTCGAGACAATCATTCATCAGTTCTAAAACAACTTTTGTTGCTACTGATACTCCATCAGTTTTATCTGCACCACAATAAATTTTACAGTGATAGGTATATCCTACAGAAAGACATAGCTTGAAAAGCTTAATTCCAAATTTATGCCTTTTTCCTTTTATATATTGACGGAATATGAGACGCCCACGAAAAGGTACCATCGTTTCATCAATACACATGCTTTCCTCTGGCAGTAAAACTCTCTTAAATTTTTCGTTCAGCAAGTTCACCAAGGGTTGAATTTTGTGGAGTCGATCCCCAGGTTGACATAAATCATTGTCTGCGAAATGCAACGTCCGAAGCAAGATCTCAAATCTATTTCGAGACATATATCCAGCTGCTTTTGACCAATATAAATCGGAGTTTCTCCAATAATCCGCCAGTTTTGGTTTTTTGTCTAAGCCCATCCATATCAACATTCCCAAAAAACAGTACATTTCTTCCACGTCAGTGGCCTTCCATTTGTTAAGACGTGAGAATGGACCAATTGTTTCATTGGTAATACCGTCCACAATAATCTGATCTGCGTATATATTGGTTTGTTCGACAATCATGTTCATAATTTCGTCATCCACAAAAAGACGAAAGTAAGAGAACTCATCTTCATTTTTCAAGTTTATAGCTTCTTCTGTTAGGCCTACATCTTCTTCAAAAGCAAAATTTCGCTTATTGCCAACCACTAGTCCCCAACCATTCGTATTATTATTTCTCCCATGGTCAGACAAATTTTCACTTTCTACTTCAGAATGAGACCCTGATGGTATCAAATCATCTAAAAAATAAATAAAATCATAGAAGGTGAATGTGGTGAGTTTTTTTACAAATAAATACCTCCAGTCATTTTCCGAGCTCGTTTAGGCAAGCTATTGATATTGTCGTTCTCGTTATCGGACATATTTTTATCTTCTACCTCATGCTGGCACCCTGGTGTAATCGAATTACCTGAAAATAATGTAATGAAAAAATAGAAGATACATATGAAAATAGAATCCAGTGCCAGGAACAACTGACTAACGATCAACTGACACTGCCCGATTCGCTCGCAACGCAGCCAGCAAGAACGGAAATAAGTCTCGATTACCATGAGATTCGAGCCCACACCTCCAGATTGCAAGCATAAAACATTACACACTACTACACCATGGTCGATGTCCCAGGAAAATTATCTACATAAATACAATACAAGCAGCTTCAAGATAAAATGTGTCAGAAATTGTCCCTGACAGCGCAATTATTATTACAAGTAAAAATACCTTCAGACATTTTTCGAGCTCGTTTAGCTGGTACTGCAGTGCTACTACCACTACTGAAACTTTCCAATTCATACTCAGGGTCTCCATCGGATTCATTTTTTTACGGATCATCCTCACTCATATCAGAAGTTTCCTCCCATAATCTCTGTAATTCAGATTGCTCTTTTTCGTATGATCCCATTCTTTTGAATTACACGATGTACATAAAATGGCACCGACGGTTGACAGACGGCACGAGTAGGCTCCGAACAGTAATGCACCACGTTCAAATAAAAACTGACGATTATTCATAAATATACAATGCAGCTACAGACAAGAATAAGCCTGTTTAAACCGTGTATATCATCGTATACACATGGCGCAGAATATAATAAAATATAGTTTTTCAACTTCTACGCCACGTGTATATTTTTTATACACTCCCTCAAAGTCATAAAATCAACGAAACTAAAATTTTAGTATATGTGAAAGAGTGCTAGAAATGTATTTCAAATACTTTTTTATAAAAAAAGAAACAGGCGGCGTTAGCGACCCTTTCATTGAATTTGGCATGGCAGTCAAAGTGTTAGTATAAATATTTTATTTGTTTAGTTTATAGTGTTTAACATATGTGCGAATGTAAATAAAGTAATTTCTAAAATATTCAGTTACTTTTATTTTTAATTGATAATTAAATTACTTTTAATAAACAGGCTAGTAATTGGTAATCGTAATTTACTACTACTTAGAAAAGTAATTGGTAATTGTAATTGAATTACTTTTTAAAAGTAGTTGCGACAGCTCTGGATAAATGTCAAGTAACGCGATTCTTAACCGATATAATACAATAAGTTAGAACTCCACCAAATTTCACATGGTACGACCTGTTCGTCAAGAGGGTCGATTTGGGGTAAATGTAAGTTTTTTTAATTCTAAAATAAACTGGTGTATCGCCGTTTTGAAGAAAATTTTAATGCAGATAGATATTTAGACACACTTCAATTAAACCTTTTTCATATCATTAATGAATGAAGTAATAGAGATTTACTTTTAACAAGAAGAGCCTCTACCCATAATGCTTTTTGAATATGAGAATATTAAAATACTTACTTTAGAAACCATTAGAGGAACACATGGACCTATAAGGTGGCCACCATGAGCTTATTAACCTTAAGTATCGCAGAATAATAAAATTGTAAAAAATCCCAATCTGGTACTTATGTTTACAGTATGGTAAGAATTTTCGTGCAAACTCAAAGTTGGAATATATATTTTCTCTTGTTGGGGCCTGGTATCCGAGCTACTAAAAAACTGGTTATTGATTCCCGTCGCCATATAGTTGGTAATCCAGGCCACACTTTTGTATATATTCATGGTTTTTGACTTGACTATATCTTTTCGAACCAAAAATTTTACTTTCACAGGGGATACTTTTTAGATGCAACATACGCGACGATATTTTTTTATTTAATAGACCTAACTTAGTCTAACTGTACGGAGTTGAGGTGATCTTCCCAACCGCTGTGTTCACACGTCGTCGTCGTGGTTGGGCCCAGTAGGATTTTTTGGAACATGAGCTAGAGTTGCTGGTTATCGGCAACTCTTTTGGCTAGCGTATGGAACGGAATCCGAAGCTAAGATAAATACAAGGCTTAACTCAAGGTGTTAGCATAGCATGCTGATGAGTGAATGACATCCTGTGCCTTAAACAGGTGTCTCCAACGGTGCCTCTGAGATACAGGGCGACCTCTCAGAGTATCTAGCGTCACTGCGGTAATGCGGAGCTCTGCCGTGGTGGACTATTATTTCCCTAGCTCCAAACAGAAAGCGGACAGAACGGCTTTCATAGGAAAAAAGTGACAAAGGTGCGCTGACCGAAATGGATAAATCCGTTTCGAGAGGTGCCACTCAAGTTCACAAGCAGACCAAGGTGCGCCGACCGAAACGGGTGAATCCGTTTAGAAAGGTGCCCCTAAGTCACCGGCGCCTGTTTCACCGGAAAGGGCTAATCCATCCCGAACAAACAGGTGCTTAGGAAGGAATCCCTGAATCTAAACAGAAGGCGGACAGAACCGCCTTTATAGGGAAAAGGGTTCCCTGGCTTTAAACAGAAAGCGGATAGGACCGTTTTCATAGGATAAGGCCGGAGATGAGGCCTCAGAAAGAACATCTGGTTCCTGTAATAAGGATCTGGTAGCTACCCACGTCACTAGACCGGGAGAGGAGGGCATGACGGATCTAACCGTCTGCTCGTCATACTTTCCAGGAGACTGGGACACCAGAACACATTGTGCTCGGGTCCGGTAGCGACACGAGTAAGAGGAGATGTAAGAACTCTCTCCTAATCTGGTATCGGATTCATTAGAAGTCTGATCCTATTTGGCGAAATATAAAAAGATGTGAGCTACAATAGACCCAGCGGTCGCAGTGGAGGACGTAAAAAGTCCACTCACTTTAAACCCATGATACTATTACTAGAAGATAAACCCACTTGGCGATTTAATTTCGTACGACGTTGCGCATGACGTCACTCGATGACAAAAATTCTGCTTGTCGGTTGGGAAAGCAGTGTTTTAAAGCCTTTTTTTAACGTTTATTGTATTTTGGCATTACTTAATCCATCTAACATCTAAACAGAAATCGGAATGCCATATTAAAACTCGCTGTTTCTGGGGAAATTTGTCATCGAGTGACGTCAGGCGTGCGAGAGAGATAGGCTTATCTCATGCGCGTGGGTTTATCTTCTCGAGTAATAATATCATGCTTAAACCTACCTACCTACCTGAGGTGATTTTTTCAACCGTTGGTATTGTCAAAATCTGGTACTAAGGCTGGTTAAATTGGTATTTTTAAAAAAACTATATTTTTTAATAAACAAAATATATTATATAAAATACTTATTACATTTATTTTGAACAGTCAAAATCTTTGATATAATATAAATTAAATTTATCAATAAAAGTTATACACTACACAAAACACTAATAATTATTGTAAAAATTAATCCTTTCGCAAAAAATTTAGGGCGACAAATTTTTCATATTTTTTTGTTCCCCAACCAGGCATTTTTGTTAGGTCATCTATTGCTGCTAAACTGCCTTTTAATTTCCTAAAATCAAAATTTTTATACTTAAGTATGTGCTTTACTAGTATATTTTAGTATTGGGGTATTCGAATTTTGGGAAACTTCCAACAAAACGATTTATGTAAACCGCAGTTTAAAGATTTTACAAAGTATTTTGATAATATACAGTGTGTATCAGCCAAATGGAATAAATTCCATAATAAATGAATGGGTTATGTTCAAAAAAACACTCGGACACGTCTATTGTTATTTTTGGTTGCGCATTTTTTTCAGTAAAAACTTTTTATACAGGGTGTGTCATGTAATAGTGGCCAATATTAACTTTCTTAATTTAAATGCAACGTCCTGTAGATTATTTAATTTTTCGATTCTTCAGAACATTTTAGACATATTTCATGTACATACCTATCTTTAACAGTTTCGGAAAAATTGGGTGATTTTAGATTTATTGTCTTTGCATGCTTGCCACTTACTTAAGAGTTACTCTGCGGACATATACCTACTAGAGGCAGCCTTGTGAACAAGCGTGCGAGAGAGAAGAAAACATAGGTGTATAACCTCTCTATCTCTTTCTCTCTTGATTTTTCGGTGGTGTATATACCCCTCCCGCCAATCAATCAGCATGCGGAGAGAAAGAGAAATTTTATACATCTATTCTTCTTTCTTCCTCGTACGCTTGTCCGCACAGCCGAGCGGCAAGGCTGCCTTTAGTAGGTATATGCACGAAAAGTAACCCTCAAGAAAGTGGCAAGCATGCAAAAGTAATAAATGCAATAAATCTGAAAACGCTTAATATTTCCGAAACAGTTGAAGATATGTATAGGACATTGTACATAAAATATGTCTAGAATATTTTGAAAAAACCAAAAAATAAATATTATACAGGATGTTGCATTTTAATTAAGAAAGTTGATATTGGCCACCGTTACATGACACACCCTGTATAAATAGTTTTAGTTGATAAAAAATGCGCAATTAAAAATACCAATTGACATGTCTGAGCATTTTTTCAAATACGCTTCCATTTATTTGTTATTGAATTTATTCCATTTGGCTGATACACACTGTATACTGCACGGGCACTGCTTACATGCTTGTCTTGCAAAACCAAATTATTTGTATTGTTTCAAATAAACTAAAAATAGCGCATAAAATGCAAAAACCAATAATTCAGTGTATTTTTTAAATTAAGTATCATAGCAGAGCGCTTTCGGATAAACCGCCATTACCAGTACTACTTGTCAAACAAGAGGTCCCACACATACCAAACAAATTACATAAAAAATTAATTAGGACCAGAATAGCATTGGTCTTGAAGTTTTAACAAAATTTACATCTTAATTTAATTTTTTTTAAGGTTTAAGAAGCATGGCCCCCTTTTCTTCTAATAACACTTATTTTTAATAAGTATACTTGGCTATATTCCTCGTTATAATCTTAACCGTCTACACATTAGTGACGGCAATTTAATATCAGCTATTTCAGTAATACATATATCGTTAAGCTCTAGCTGGCATAGATTATAAAAATAACTTACCTAAATAGCAATATTTGTTCAGCCGTTTTAGGACCAATTGAGTGCAATTTTTCAACCTCCCTTAAGGTACCCTCATTCAAAACTTTTAACACTTTTTTTGAATGAGCTGTATAAGGACTATCTGCCTGACTAAAAATACAAAATAATTACCATTTGGGTTAGTTCTGGTTATAGCCTGAGAGCTGGCAGCAATTTTTGGAGTAGGTATTTGAGGCAAGCTGAAAACTTGTCATATACTTCTCCTATTAAACCCCAACACGGAACTGCAGACCTGGCTGGTGAGTAGCGGGGCTTAATCAACCCCTAAATTTTTAAAAATATTTATTTTTTTCCAAAAATGTATTTGAGGCAATATGCAATTTTTATATGTTGTAGTTGAATGTTTAAAGAATTAAAAAAATAAGCCAGACGATTTTGTCGGGGTTTTAACCTTGCCAGGCGCGTGCAAAAATGTTTTGCAAAAATATAAAAAATGTATTTGAGGCAACTTGAAATTTTAATAGGGTATTATTTATAACTAAAAAATAAGATTCTCAAAAAGACAGATCATTTTGGAGGGACTTTCCACATGCCAGGTGATCTAAAAAATGATGTATAGTAGCGGAGTCACCTTAGATTTTTACCTTGGAACCCAGCGGCTGTGCATAAAATTTAAAATAAACTATTGAACTTAATAGTTAATATCCTCTATAAAAATGTTTACCCCTCAAAAATTGCCGCTTTTCCCCTGCGGGTGAATGCCACCCCTTCTCGGGGGTGGAATTTTTTTATCAAAAATAAGTATGGAAGTGGATAGATTGACTAATTTTAAGTAACTTTTGTTTTATAAAGTTTTTTCCAAAAGGCATTACTTTTCGAGTTATTCGCAATTGAATATATCAATTTTTAACTAAAAAAACACGTTTTCAGACGGTTTTTAGCAAATAACTCGAAAAGTAAGCATTTTATCGAAAATATCTTTCTTACCAAAAATGTAGCTTTTAAAAAACACCAAGAATGGTGGGCTTATGATGTCCATGGATCCAATACAAACGGAATTATAGCCTGTTGAAGGTTGGTTCTTATTCGTCAAATGCCAACATTAAAAGTTTTAACGTAATATAACCAAAAAACGATACATTTTTTGGGAAAAGCTCATAAAACCTTTTTTAAAGTACTTAAAAAAACCGTTATTTTTGTTTCTTACAAATGTCTTTAGCAACAAAATTAAGCGAGTTATAGCCAAAATAAAGTTTATCTCTATTTTTTTTTAATGAAAAAATGTGAAAATCACCCCCTAATTACCACCCTAATTGAAAATAATCTTTGTCACTTTACATTTCACCTAATTTTTGTATTTGTAATACGCTCAGGAAGTTTGACCGGTTTAAAGTGCATATTTTTAAAAAAATTGAGCTTAACGTGAAAGAGACATTTTTGTTATTTTGAAATAAATAGCCTTTTCTTCAAAATATCTCAACAACCCTAAATGATCCGTAAACAAAAACAAAAAAATTTTTTGGTAAAGAAAAACCTACAATTTTGTATTCTACAAAATTTTACGCATCATTAAGGGTTTTTGAGTTATTTTGAAGAAAAGGCAATTTTTTTCAAAATTAAAAAATGTCTCTTTCACTTTATGCTCAATTTTTTTAAATATGCACTTTAAACCAGTCAAACTTCCTAAGCATATTACAAATACATAAAAAAAGTAAATTGTAAGGTGACAAAGAATATTTTTAATTGGGTTGGTAATTAGGGGATGATTTTCACATTTTTTTCATCCAAAAAAAATAGAGATCCACTTTATTTTGGCCATAACTCGCTTAATTTTAGAGCTAGAGACTTTTATGAAAAACAAAAAAAAGGTACCATTTAGCACACAAAAAATATGTCCATTTAGCACACACAAATCAACACAATCATTTTTACTTAAAAATTTTAGCAGAAATTAAGATTTTTTTATTTTTTACTCCGAAATTCCGACTAGAAACCTCATGGCTATTGTAAGCGTGACCTTGCCAAAGTCAATAGTAACGCGGCAAGTAAGAACGCAGACAGCTGCCGATAAACGTTCTCTCTTACAGCTTGTCTATAGCGCTACTCAGTCGCATCTATTCATAATTTTTTAGATCACCTGGCATATGGAAAGTCCCACCAAAATGATCTGTCTTTTTGAGAATCTTATTTTTTAGTTATAAATAATACCCTATTAAAATTTCAAGTTGCCTCAAATACATTTTTTATGTTTTTTTGCAAAACATTTTTGCACGCGCCTGGCAAGGTTAAAACCCCGACAAAATCGTCTGGCTTATTTTTTTAATTCTTTAAACATTCAACTACAACATATAAAAATTGCATATTGCCTCAAATACATTTTTGGAAAAAAATAAATTTTTAAAAATTTAGGGGTTGATTAAGCCCCGCTACTCACCAGCCAGGTCTGCAGTTCCGTGTTGGGGTTTAATAGGAGAAGTATATGACAAGTTTTCAGCTTGCCTCAAATACCTACTCAAAAATTGCTGCCAGCTCTCGGGCTATTATACACGACTGGCAAACCAATTTCTTGCATGCAGAAATTTTCAATGCGATAAAAGGAGATGTCAATTTAATAGGCAAAGGTTTGAGCTAAATAAAGGAAGACAGAAAACGTGCTGTGGCGATTTCTCTTCTACAGGCCCAACAAGAGGAGAATACTGCAAGCAGGGAATTCGGGCGATTCGGCGGACGGCGATCGGCAGTATCAGCCGGACTCCGGACGTTAAAGGAGTGATTGTAATCCACTCAGTGTAATAATGCAATGTTTCTATCACTTTAAGAGATGCAGAAAATAGCTGGACGCTTGTACTGCATGCCTCAGCTAACAAACCTTCATTTTTGCAAATAAAACAATGTTGTATGTCCTAGACTTATCTAATTATCCAAATTTAATTTCGATATCGCTAAAAATCAAAAAGTTTTAGTGGCAGCACAGGTGGTACATGGCGTATGGGTTTCGTTTTTTTTGTGAGCTTGCTTTTCATACTTTTTTAAAGAATGTTTTAATTTAAAACACGGACAGATGCTTGTTTAAAATGTGCGCTATTTAAATTTAAAAACTATTGTGTGGCATTTTCTAAAATATATATTTTTTCCTTTGGAAACTGCTTAAATGCATGTATTTAGATAAATTGAAGCCAAGAAAAGCTAAATGAGCTAGGTGGCATTTTTTTCAAATCAAGTTTTATAGTTTTTTATTTCCAGGCTTCAATTGTGTTTTTATTACGAGCTTAGAGGAGACGAGAGAGTGGCCATTCTTGTCGAGACGAAAAGACGGTTTCTCTCGTCTAAACTAATTGTACAAAAAAAAAAATAATAAAATCAAAAAGTATAGAAGTAAATTAGTAGAAGTCTAATAGGTTTAAAATATGCTGTGTCACCCAATATATTATTTAGTTTGCGGATAATACTTTCTAGGGTTTCAGTTCCACATATTATACAAGGAGTTTTAACTTACTGTTTTAGTTTTCTCTGCAATATTTTGGCCGGCGTCATGGCCACGTTATATGCAATTCTTTTACTCCCATTTTTTGGACTTTCACAACACTGATGCTTTTTGGCGATTCTTACACTCCTTCTCCTTGGAGACGAAATTAAGGAATCTTGTTTACTTTTTCTTTTTACATCAATTACTTTGAAATCATTGTCATCAGGCGAGTGTATATCTTTGAGGCGTTCATAAATATCCAAGGAAGTGCCATAAATATCAGTCAAACTTTTATCTTGGTTGCTTTTTTCATGGCATTTGGCAATCAAACTTGAATCAAAGGATACGTTGGACATCTCCAAAGTATTATTTATACTGTTACTAACTTTCTTCAAAGATAATCTGGTACTTCTCCTGGGGGTTAATTTGGGCATCTGATTTTCAATAGGAGATATCGATAACCTTATTGGCATCTCTTTTTTCTTCCTCTGGAGAGGGAGTTGTGGAACTTTAAATAAATTGTTCTCTGGCTGTTTTGGAGAAGTACATTTTGTTGGTTCTGTACCAGCAGAATCCAAGTTTTCTGGACTATCATAAACCTAAAATTAAGGTCTTTATGGAATCGAATATTATTAGTTTTAACAATTTTACAGGGTCTTTTTTTAATTGTTGATCCCTATCTAGAAACGTTGCAAGAGATAGATAAGAACTTTAATTACCAAAATTATATAATCTGATCCCTTGTCTTTACTAATTAAAAATGAAAACAAAGGTATATTTAATTTATTAATTAATAAATGTTTTTCAATATGATGGATATACAGGACCGACAATCTAAGTGGCAGAACAGATAAATCTAAAGATGAAATAATATTTTTTCTATCACAACCGTTCAGTTATGACTTTTTTACATAATTTTTCTAGTATTTAGGGTACGTTATGAGACTCATAACACAACTAGTTTTTGTAATAATAAAAAACCACTACAAAAATCTAAAACTATTAATATTTTTGATACAAATTCTTACTACCAATTATTAATATTAATACCACAGTTTTTTCTTTAAAACAATCCCTGCTGCTGGTAACTATAATCACAATCACAACAAAAAAGTTTACCTGTAATGGATTACGCTGTTGACCAGTGTAATAAACTAAACAGATTTACCAAAAGATTGGCTTTATTAAACAGAAAATACTAACAACAATAAATTAATAATGACAACTATAGATTGACGATGACAACTATGGAGTGGTGGATCATTAAAGTGAACAATACATAAATTAATAAAATACAGGTTCAATAATTATCACATTCTTCTCTTCCAGCAAATGTTTAAAATTTATAAAAGTCATTTAAATATTTCGGAGACCTTCTGTTTATTCTTGACACCTTTCTGGACCCATTTGTCTCTTCAGTTTCACTAATCTCATTTTGAGTAGTAGGAATTTCAGAACCCAACTCCAAGTTTTGAGGCAATGAACAATGCTTTTCTGAACTTTGGCTAGGATTATTTAAGGTACTATCATCTATCATACTAGTTGAAGTGCTTTTATCGTCATAAGTTATTCCTGCAGGTGCTAGGTGTCTATTTGATACTGTAGTTTCTGTTCCGTCCGGTTATCTTGCAAAGGAATAATAAGGATAAAATTTCAGGAGGTCTACTTCTGCAACAAGAATAGTAAACCAAGTTGGCATGAAGTATCCATTTGATGATTTTCTGTTATAATTGAACATTCTTTCATGTGGAGTAGCGTTTATGGCAGTGCAGAGTAATGATCTTATTGAATGTAGAGCTTCTTGCAAAACCAATTATCAAGTTCTGACAACTATAGATTGATGATGACAATTATAGAGTAGTGGAGTACTAAGGTGAACAATAGTGAACGACTGATACGATTTTTTTGGCTACACCACTTTTGGCTGTGTTATAAAAGAGATCTTCCCATATTGTATGCCCAAGCAAAAAAAAAAAAGAAATAGGATAAATCCTAAGAACACAGAGAGTTTTATATTTTTACATCATAATTTTAAAAAAATTAGACTATAATTATTAAAATTTAAGATGTTTTAATTTTCGTTTTGAATTTTGTTCTACAATGTTTTTGGTGACAACTTTCATGGCGAGTTTCGTGGTGTTTGCGTTTGTTAAAAATTGATGTGATGTTTCTTTTATATAATAAATTTGTATTTGAATATAAAAATATATGAGTACAATAAATTAGCTTCGTTTTATTCGAAATAAAAGAAAAAAATATCGGCAAAAATATCGTCAATACTTTGCCGATACCGATACGATACCGATATTTGAATCGGTATTGGTCGAACACTAGTGAACAATATATAAATTAATAAAATACAGGTTCAATAATTATCACAACCGGTTTGGCTCGCACTCGGGCTGGCATACTACTCACTTTGCATTAATTTTTCACCTTTTGTCATCACTCCATGTTAAAAACTGGTTGTGTATTTTCTCATATTTTGATCGCGACTTTTCCGGTAATAATGTTTCCGTGGCTACTGGCAACTTCCACATTTGAAAGGTGACTTTCGAAAGGGCTTATCGTAATTTTTAAATAGATTTTTTTGTGCGAAAAGTACTCGCGTATACTAGACAGGATGAACTGTTCAGAAAAAACAAATACCTACTTGTTAAACAAAACAATTCCCCAGAATTAGAATGGAAAATGTGACAATGTCATAGGTAATGGTAGGCATCTATTAAATTAAAATTAAAACAGAATATTCTTATTTTTCGGTTGTAGATAAAACGTTTTACATTACACGTGCCTTTAAAAATGACTACAACACTCGTGTGATGAGAACGACTCAGTCTACGACCTCCGCATTCTTATCTTTAACACTCGTTGTTTTAAATCAGGTTTATTATTTATAATACAAATAACTATTAAAATCTTAAAACTAGATCTAGATTATTAAGTTCAAATTTTTTTACCTGCTAAACATTAATTAGAAAGATTATTTGGCTATTTTTTTTTTCAAAATCCCTAACAACTCATTAAATTTTTATGGATCATTTACATTTCTACCATGCTACTTTAAGTCACTACAAAAACATCAGAAAAAACATTTTTGCTTAAAAATATAACTAGACACTTACAAGGACCCGCCTTGCTTTGTCCTTTTCAATTTCTTCTATAGGGCTGCTTGTAGCTCTAACCGTTTTAGCTGACATTTGTGCTATTTCATTTTTCACCAACTTAGAAACTTCATGTTGTATTTTGTTCCAAGAGACACTATAATCAATTTAAAAATATTTACTTTTCATGTAAAAAGTAAAATGCTCACGATTGAAATCGATAGTGAAGCTCAAAACAAGTCAAAAAGTTTATATGACATATCGGAAGCATCATTTCTTAAAGTTGAACAATTGGACACTTTCATGTTAATCCCTTATCAGTAGATTCATTTGCTAATAAAATAAACTTAGTTTTAAATGTTTCAATCTATAAATAAAATAATAATATTTTTTCCCCCAGTTAAAAATGTAAAAAACAATTGACAACAGCGCTACCCAAAAGCCTCGTTTAGTGGTGCATTGTGCGTACTGGTGGCGAAATATTGGTCCGTTGGGGGTCAAAATGTTTTTAAATAGAAAAAATATACCGATATGTTTTTAATTTACGGCGAAGCAAACCAAAATGCTAATGTAGCAGCTCAAATTTACCGTGAAAGATTTCCAAGACGGCTACATCTAATTAGAGCAACCATGATGCAGGCCTACCAAAGAGTTTTAAAGACGGAATGTGTGCAACCGAAAAATCTGTAAATATGTAAAACCTCGCAAAAAACGTTACATGTTCGACTCGATGAGGGGGTGATGAATTTCGAAACAATTAACTTTTGACCCAAATGTTTTTGGCTTGTTTTGAGCTCCACTATCGCTCATTAAAATTGTGAGCATCATACTTTTTACACCCTGTATTTATAAAACAGTACAAAATATGATTACACATAATATATTTAAAATAAATAAAAATTGTTGTCTTAAGACAAATGTTTAACTCTCTAATTGCTGAGTTAATGTTTAAATCTTTATAAAAGACCGAAAATAATATTTTTCTAAAGAGTTATTAAAAAAAACGCAAATATCACAAGGTGTGTGGTAAGTATGAATGTATTAAGTAATCTTTTTAACTCAAAAAATCACCTAATGAACAATAACAGTTTTTTGCCCAGTAGCCTCGTGGTTGTTTACACATTAAAGATGACAGAATTAAAGAAAGTAAACATACATACAAAAAAACTCATTAACCTCTTCATATTTTGGTTTTCTTTGATTTTAGCCAATCTTTTTAGCTTGGTGTGTATGATTTTAAATTTTTCTTTTTTTAAAAATGTTAATTTTAAAAGATTTCTTTTCTGAACAGTAACATTTTTTTATTTTAAAATTTAAAAATATGTGCACCTATTTCTCTTTTTCGAAGAAACTGTTAATAAAAAGGTGTTTCATCTGATGAGGATGCTTTGCTGTGCAATGGATAACAATAATTCAAAAATATACAGACAGGACACCAAAAGAATACAATTTTTAATAAAAATTGTTTTGCCAGCCTCCTACTGATTACGTAATTCTTTTTTTTGTTTATACATGTTATTTGCAGTGTAGTGGTTGAATGTAAAGTAACAAGGTCAAAGTATTATTGTGTCATATTATAATTATGGTCACAGAAGAAAAGTGACAAAGCCCAAAAATGCAATTTTTGTGTTATATGATAATTCAAATAAACTATGTCCTTGTGACGTTATGTAAAAATGTCCAAAATGTTACCTCTATTTAGAGTGCTGCCTTTATTTAATATATCTTATATATTATTCACTTATCAAAGTTACTGAATGGTCCTAATATTTTAATAATAAATGAATATCATTTTACATAATTTTGGTTTTAATACTAAAGTCAAAAATACATACATACCTGGGTGTATTTTCTTTATTTTGATCTGCTTCTGACCTATTAGCTAGTAATGAAGCCCTAGTTGGACGTCTTAAAGTGCTTTTGATTACCGATTCTAAACGATCCATAATGGATACCTCCATTTTTGTCATATATTTTCTGATAACTGGACTACAAAATAATAAGATACACTACTTTAAAAACGCTGAAATAGGTACCAGAAATGGTGCTGTAAACATGCCTTACAATGTCTTCTGTAAATATGACTCAAGACGTGCAAGTGCATTTTTAACAGGGTTCGAAAATAATCCGATGTTTATTATAAATATCAAAATATCGGATATTTATGATATATATATATATATATATATATATATATATATATATATATATATATATATATATATATATATATATATATATATATATATATATATATATATATATATATATAATATTTACCCGGACCTTATACTCGCATTCCAAAAATAACAACTAAATAAATACATATTAAATTAAAAAAAGGAGAAAAAAAACCCTGAAACGAATAAAGTGGTATAGAAATCCATCCATTCTGTACTAGTCTTACATTTAACAACAATTAAAATATTTTAAAAATGTATCAGCTTAATTATTAAGAAACATTAATATGAATTTTTCAAAAACTAATTGATATCCTGTTACCATACATTGTAAACTCAGCTGTTGTTGATGTTACCAACTTCTAAATAATGCATTTAGTTGTAAGTATACCTAAAATTGAAAAGATGTGCTTTTTTTTTGATTGTATGTTTTTTTTTGTTTTCCATATTGTAGACCTGAGGAAGAAAATAAATATTTTGAAAGCTCGTTAAACTAAGGTGTTTCACTTTAATTAGCCCTCTCCTGGACCGATACCCAAGAAATTTAGTACCTTTGTTGTTTAACTGTCGGCCAAGACTTCCCTCCTCCTTATTTTTATTTATTTATATATATATATATATATATATATATATATATATATATATATATATATATATATATATATTTATTTATTTATTCAAACTAATACTTACAGAGTAAAACTCCAAATAGTACAACAACAAAAAACATAAAACCAGTTACAGATCTTTGGGAATATGCTAATTACTATTATTTATAACTATATGAAATTTCTATTTCTAACTATGGTTTTAAAACTCTCAAAACTATGCCTAAAAATATCAACAGATTCAAAATGCATGCTGTAATTCTTTATAGTCGTTTAAAAATCTCAAATATTTGATATATATCCATTTTGTTAATAAACAGTTATATTTTATAAATACAAAATTTATGTAATGCTTCCTAAATACTCAATAATGAAGTAAAATTGTTTCTGCACTTTGTCAATTACTTTCTTTGTAAAAAATAATAAAATAAACAAAAAAAACTTACTCTTTCGTAACGAAATTTTTCTGACATGACTGACACCATTAATGCCAGCAGAAGTGTTGTGGTTACTATTAGGGAGTATCTTTTAATTCTACTTCAACGCCATTTACATTTGGGAAGTAGACATACAGTAACAAACGCCAAAAATTACTTAATAGTATAACATTTGTAAACCATATTTGTATTGATATAAATCATAAATCATTTGATATATATATCGGATATATATCATGATATATATTCATGGATATACCTATATCCTCGAACCCTGATTTTTAATGCCAGCAGTGGTGGCTTACTGGGTAAATAAACAATGCTCCCAAATTAAATTTTTAAAAATTAACCAAAGTAATATTTTAAAAGGAGAGAAGCATTACTATAAAAAGCATTATTCTCCATACCTTAAAGTTTGTTGTGTCATCTCATTGTTGGAGCTCATTGTAGAGCTCACAGAAGACATGTCAATAGAAAACTGATTTTTTGAACTTTCTGTATTGCTCAACTGGCTCTGTCTACTCTCATCTATTAAACTTAATGAAGGCAATGCCATTTTCTTAGCAGTATGAGGTTTTGATGGTGTACTACTTGGCCTTTTCATTGGAGTTCTTACAGAGCCAAACACACTAGGATTTTCTTTTTTGTATTTGGCAACAATTTGGTTAACTTCAGGCCGGTTACGAACTTTTTTCACTCTCTGTGCAAAATCTAATGTTTGGAGTGTCTCGGTTATATCATCTGGATTGGCACTCACACATGCTATTAGTGATATGTAATTGTCCATGTTTAAGGAACCTAAAATGACGTTTTTAGAAAAATGTGTGGGGGTTAATTATTGTAGGTAGATTTACCTTGTAAAATACTTGTTATCATGGACTGTCTATAAGGTATATAACTGGACTTCATGGATAACGCAGATATTACCTGCCCTATGGAAAGTAAACCTTTGTTAATATTAATTCCTTCTTGAAAGGTACTTCCCTTGCTTCCTGTTTTTCTTACACTTTCAGAGCCGGCTAAATCAACTAAATTAAGCTTGCCTGATAGTTCTTCATCTCTAAAAAAAATTTGTTAAGTAAATAATTATAAAAAAAAATTATTGGCTAAACCACATTCATTAGAATAAGTTAATATAATACTTAATACCTATTTTTAAGTGTGTAGTAGACTGTAAATATAGCATGTGATCTTGAACTGTTTGAATTCTGTTTTGTTTCTCCAACATGTCTATTTTTATTACCTAGTTCCAATAATTCCTTGGCTTCTTGGACACTTTTAATACTTTTCATACTAAGACCTTGCACAACAAAACCTAGTAAAAAATTAATTTTTAGTACACAACTGACAAATAAAATGTTTTAAGAGTCATACCAGACACTGGTAAAGGTGCCCTTTTTTCCATCTGAAGCAAATCAAAAACTTTTTCATTATATATTTCAGAAAAAGATATAAATACTTCAATTTCTTCATCACTGTTAAGAAGATTGTCACACAAAAGTTGCTCCAAAGCCCTAGGTATTATGCCTGTTTCGCTCTTATTAAAAACCTTCTAAAAACATAAAAAAACTTTGTTTATAGATAAAAAATTTTATATTTATGTACTATACCAGTGAACCTGAACCCATTGTATATGTTTTTCCTGTTCCAGTTTGCCCATAAGCAAACACTGTGCAATTATATCCCATTTTAACACAATCAACAAACGGTTTAACGGCATCATTATATAACTTTTGTTGGTCGGCGTCTTCAGGAAAAATATTGTCAAAATGATATGTTTGCGATTTTTCCAGAACCAAGAGAACCTGAAAATAGTGGTTGTTACTACTAACTAAAAGAATAATGGATTTACCTTTTTCTAAATGGTGCTTACTGGGGGCTCTTTGCTGATTATTTGTAAACATGAAGAACTATTACTATCTTGATTTAATACGGGTCTTATTCTCACAGATACATTTATACAGTCTTTTTTCACTTCCATAGTATTTTTAATATTATGACTATATGTATAGTCGATTGTTCAAAGAAAAACCTATCTTAAACGAATAAACTAAAACCTTCTGACCAACCAAAAGATTCTAAACACAAAACGTGCAAAATAACCGTTTTCTTCTTTTTTTGTACGTCAAACAAGCGCTACCGACACGAAGAATAGATACCCCAGGAGATCGAGGATATAGATTTTTTTCCTTCGAGCACAGACTTTCTCAAGGCAGCCCTGCCGCTCGGTAGTACGAACAAGCATCTAAGAGAGAAAGAAAAATTAGACCATTATCTTTATCTTCGCTCCAACGTGCTTATTGATTGGTGGAAGGGGTATATACCCGCACTGCGTGCTGATTGGTAAACGGGGTATATATCTCATTCGCACTGCTGACCGACAGCGCTGCCTCTAGCAGGAAAAACCCTTAGAGATTATACTTAGTAGAGGCAGCTCAGCCGCTCGAAAGTGCCAACAAGCGTGCGAAAGAAAGAAGAATTACAGTATAACCTTTTCCTCTCGCTCCAACGTCGGATTGGTCGGCGAGGAGGAGCCGACCAAATATCACGCAGAGCAGGTATATACCTCTTCCACCAACCAATCAGCACATTGGAGCGAGAAAGAAAAATACTAGCCCGATTTTTCTTTCTCTCTCGCGCTTGTTCGTCCTACCAAGCGGTAAGACCGTCTCTAGATGTATATGTTATCTAGATCACTTTTTGAGCCAAACAGCAATAAAGGTGCTCTCCATACTCAAGAAGCACGCTACATTGACAATTTTGAAAGCATTGTAACAATTTTTTTAAAAGTGAAATGGATTAACACATGGTTTGAATTTTAAATCCAGGGCCCGATTCTGTTAGCAAATTATTTGACATTCCTTTTCTCTATCCCTTTCGAAACAGCTACAAACTTATGAGTTACCTTTAAGGGCAACAAGGACATGTGATCCCTATTTTGTCATTCTCTTTCCTTTTATTTTTACAGACTCCCAGCTCATGTAACATATTTACATTTACTTGTAGTACAGCATAACTAACAAGCAGCACGATCTCTCCCTGGTGGCGCCTTTGATAAAATTTAAGCACAAATTTAAATAAAGTTGATGTTCGTACTTTCCCGTCCCGCCAATTCATGAAATTGTACTGATCTTTGTTAGTAATGCTGTGATACCGGTATATTGTGGTTACCTCGCAAAAATACTTGCCTATTGTCTTGATGCCTGTTATCTTCTCGAACGGGTCCTTGTACCTAAAAGTACTGCTTAAAACACTCATCCACTTCAGGCAGTTATCTTAATAATTTGTCAACAATTGCCAAGCAAAGAGCGGGCAGCCAATTTTTTCTGAACATAAATATTACCGTTTTATTTTTTTAAGTAATATTTTAGTGCTTTGTAACAAAATTTAAAATGGCCAGCCTTGCTCATTCAGTTCCTTATTCAATTGATCCTCGAGCTCGCGAACTTATCCCCAAATCTAAGGTTCTCGTTGTAGGTGCCGGTGGAATCGGATGTGAGATTTTAAAGAATTTATCACTTTCAGGTTTTCAGGACATTGAAATAGTAAGTATGGATTTTTTTCTTTTAAATAATTACGATGAAAACAGGCATTCTGCTAAGAAGTCATACAGATACTGTGATCTAGATCTATACTTTTTTTTTGGTTAGATTGTGTCACATTTTATTTTTGAACAGAAAGGGGGTACAGTAATTGACTGAAAAATCTATTTGGAGACCAAGAGAATTGTCTTGGTAAAATATTGATTTTTTAGATTGATTTGGATACAATTGATGTCAGTAATCTCAATCGCCAGTTTCTCTTTAGAAAAGAGCATGTTGGTAAGCCAAAAGCTGTTGTAGCTCGTGAGAGTATTTTGGCAAATAATCCAGATATAAAAATCAAAGCATATCATGACAGTGTACTAAGGTAAGTTCAAAAATTTTCAAATCAATAAAATGTTTTAACCACTATATTTTCCAGCTCAGACTATGGAGTTAATTTCTTCAAGAAATTTAAGTTGGTATTAAATGCTTTAGATAATAGGACTGCCAGAAACCATGTCAATAGAATGTGTTTAGCTGCTGATATACCTTTAATAGAATCGGGTACTTCTGGATATTCTGGACAAGTTGAGTTAATTAAAAAAGGTAATATTAGGTTCTTTCCAAAGTATATTAAAAAACTCTTTTTCAGCATTACTAACATGATAAATAGACTGCGAGAACAATTTTAGTACATATATTTCTTATTATTTTAGGTGTGACACAATGTTATGAATGTCAGCCAAAACCACCCCAAAAAACTTTTCCAGGATGCACAATTCGTAATACACCTTCAGAACCTGTACATTGTATTGTTTGGGCTAAACATCTATTTAAGTAAGCTATTAATCCTAAATTTTTTCCATATGCTGAGATCAGTGTTTTTATTTCAGTCAGTTGTTTGGTGAAGATGATCCAGATCAAGATGTTTCTCCCGATGCCGAGGATCCAGAAGCTAAAATTAATGGTGAAAATAGTGTTACTGAAAGTGGTAACATAAAAAGGGTTTCAACTAGACAGTGGGCACAAGACAATAATTATGATGCTGAAAAGTTGTTCAATAAGTTTTTCTTTGATGATATCAATTATTTATTGAGTATGGGTAAGTTTAAACAGACATTTTTTTAAATAAGTTTTTTTATTAAGATGTTATTAATATTTGCTTTTATTTTAGAAAATCTATGGAAAAATAGAACTGCTCCTAAATCTCTTTCTTGGGAAAATGCTGTTAAAATGGTAGGAGACAAGGACAAGGAAGAGGATGACAGTGTCAGAGCTGCTGATATGGAAATATGGTCCATTGCTAAATGTGTTAAGGTAAAATATTTCAGTATAATGCTTGGACATAAATGGTTCTAAATGTTTATTTATGAAATAGAAAATATGGTAATATTGGTATCCCTTGTAACTGAACAAAATGGTCATGTGGGTATTATTTGAGGTATTTTTTGTAGGAAACGACTGATTATTTATTACAAAAACATTTGCAGAGCTCTTGGCAGAACTTTAGTCATGTATGTAGTTAAATTTTCTTAGTGATATATTTTTAACATTTAATAGATAAGCGACAATACAGGATTGTATATTATTTGTCACAGTTTCCACTGAATTTATTAAAGATGGCTGTGTCTTGTGTATTTTGTGCAGTTACTTACTCTATTTTTGTTTGCAAAAAAAATAGTATTAACAATAATAGGATTGTTCATTAATAGATGGTAAGTAAAAAAATAATAATTGTTCATGATAGTGTCATTATGCCTAAAGCCTTTTACATGCCAGAGTGTAAATTCAATTGTTGTACTCTAAATGCTTTAGATGGTACATTTAAGTCAGCTTTTGGTTCTTTAAAGATGATATTTTAAAGGAGAAATTGTTAAAGGTTATCCCGAAGATAACCTCAATATAGACTTTTGGAGCTAAAAAAGTCTTATTATGCTGAAACTGAGTTTGCTGAAACACGACTTTAAAGTCCTGAAAGTACCTAAACTTGCAATTTCTACTGCAAATTCAATTTATTTCCAATAATTTAGTACCAATGACCTCCTCCAAAGACCCTCTGACAAAGCAAAGGTAAATTAAGAAAACCTCCAAAAGAAAGATAAAAAGGATGTTGAAGATACCACAAATGTAATCTTTTGGAAATTTTGATTTGATTCATAATTTTAATGATTATAAACAAAGTTGTTTAATGTTCTTGAAGATTTTTTAGCACAGCAACTATAGAAGACAAAATTGTGGCAACTTGTGCACATTTTGCATTTTCCATTGTGTTCTTATTGGAGCTTTCAGATCTCCATGCCTTTTAATTTTCTTGTTGTTCTTTTCATGCTGTTATTGTGTTTGTATTATTTTATAAACCTGCTTCCACCACTTGCTTAAAGAAAAGATTGAATAACATATATTAAGTCAGCAGATTTTGTCAACTTAGTATTAGCAAAAACTTTGAAAAACCTTTTACCTCCATAAGTACTAAACTTTTAGATAGATATTTAAAGTTGGTCATGACTTGAATCATAGTTCCAACCAACACTCGCCTATATGTGGTTTAAAGTACTATTACCTATTAGAAGCTCAAAAAAAGTCACATTTCAGTATTTTTTTTCTACACCCCATGTATCAGATAAGGTAATCAAACTTTTTCTATAGTATTAAACAACTCTTGTAGAATACAAAACATATAGGTATTTTAACCAAAACTTGAGTGAAATAGAGAACAAGGATAAATTTCGAAAGGCTGTGATGCAGTTTTTGCAGAGTAATTTCTACTCTTTTAACTTTGATTATTAATTAAATTGTTTTTATGTACAATTCATAATCAAAGCATAAAAAAGTCGTACAGCAATTATAGGCTATGTTAAATTAGGCTTAATTAAACTTCTCATTGACTTTGACAAGTAGTGTCAAAATTTAAATATTTTTTTTCAGTTAACGCGCGTTTAACATTTTTCTCGTACAAATATTGCAATGCCACAGTTAAATAATTTTAAAAAAGCTCAAATAGTTATGTATTTACCAGACGGTGTGCCCATAAGAAATATAGTCCATATTATAAATGTAAATAAGAAGACCACCAACCATTAAAGCGCAAATGGGAGACTGAGGGTAACGTAAATAGGAAAAAGCCAACGGGAAGACCCAAAATAAGTACGCAAGAACAAGATAATGCACTCTTGCGCTATTTGGAGGACAATCCCTTTGAAGCAGCGCGGAATGCTATTCGACATACAGAATTTCCGGCATCAAGATCAACAGCTAGTCGAAGACTTAAAAAATCACATTGAGAAAACTATGTTGCTGCTAAATAGGTAATCCTTGGAAATGAACATAAACAGGCAAGGGTCATCTTCGCTTTAAATAACATTTTACGTGAGAACTGGAATAGTGTAGTATTTACCGATAAAAAAGTTTTCCAGTCATGCTTTAAGGGACATATAAGAGTATACAGGCCAAGAGGAACAAGATTTAATGAAGAATTTATTCATAATTCAGAAAAATCCGGTAGATTTTCGGTAAATGTTTGGGCTTGGTTAAGCTCCCTGGACTAGTAATGAAAGATTTAACGCTATTACGTACAGGAATATTTTGGAAAATATCATGTTACCTAGTATTTCAGAACTTTTCCCCGATCAAAATTTTATATACCAATAAGATAATTGCTCGGTCCACAATGCAGCAATCATAATAGAATGGTTTGAACGGCAAAATATAGAGAGAATAATGAGGCCCGCAAAAAGTCCCGACTTTAATATTTTGGAAAATGTTTGGGGTCTTATGACTAAAAAGATCTACAGAGTTAACTTCAAACCAAACACAAGGGATGAGCTAGGAAACTTTATTGAAGAAACCTGGGAAGAACTAGCCAATGATCCCGATCTCATAAGAAATCTTTATACTTCGATACCAACTAGACTAAATAAATTAACAGAAAATAATGGTGCTATGACGAAATACTGATATAGCTTTATGTTTTCATTGTCTTAATTATTATGTATTATAAATATTTCATTTTATTTTAAAAATAAATAATTATTTGAACATTTTAGGAAAAAAACGTAGCATGTGTTTTTTTGTAATAATAGGGTCAGAAACTATTTTACTTTGAAATATTAGGATAAAATACTTCTCAGGGGAAAGGGTATACAAAAAAAACAGCGGCATAAGCGAAAATACCTTATTTAAAAGATCATCGATCTCATTTAAACAAAAAAAATCTAAACTAATTATACCGGGTGACAACGAAATCACTTCCCAGACCTTTATTTTCTTGAATGAAAACTTATGGCTTTTAAATTTTAGGATGACATATTATATTATAAGATGCCTATTTTGGATATTTTAACATGTGCCTATCACTTCTTTTTGGATTCTGCAGATCATTTCTGATATAATATCGGTATTATATCCTTTACCTATCTCTGCTTGTTTTTGAGAAAATGGCGATTAAAAATTTCCAAACTACCGCACATTATGCAGTTTTATGGGTAAACAAATAAATGTTATAAAAGTTTATTATGTTTAATTTAATTCATTCTAAAGACTCTATCTTTGGACATAATAAAACTACTTCCGGCTTTACCGGAAGTGTTGCGAAAATTGACTTTTCTAATAATGTTACTTCAAAAATTTTAATTCAACACCCTGTATATTTTTTAAAATTTGGATTCTACGGGTCTTTCCTGATATAAAATCTGTATTATATCCTATACCTATCTTTGTTAGTTTTTGAGAAAAGGGCGATTGAAATGTTTAAACGACCGCACATTATGCTGTTATAAATAGGGGAAAACAATTTTCTTTTTTTTTTCAAAAACTAACAAAGATAGGTATAGGACTTAATACAGATTTTATATCAGGAATGACCGTTGAATCCAAATTTTAAAAAATATACAGGGTTGTTGCATTAAAATTTTTGAAGTAACATTATTAGAAAAGTCAATTTTCGCAGCACTTCCGGTAAAATCGGAAGTAGTTTTATTATGACAACCAAAGATAGAGTCTTTAGGAAAAAATAAATTATGCATAATAAATGTTTATAACATTTATTTGTTTTCCCGTTTGGATATCTTCAATTGCCCTTTTCTCAAAAACAAGCAGAAATGGGTATAGGATATAATCTAGATTTTATATCAGAAATGATCCGTAGAATCCAAATTCGGAAAATATACAGGGTGTTCTATTGAAAAAATCAAAGTTGATGTCGTTTCCGGTTAAACCGGAAGTGATAGACACAGGTTATAATATCCAAAATCGGCATCTTATGATATATAATGCCATCCTAAAATTTGGAAGCCATATGTTTTCATTCAAGAAAATAAAGAGGTGGGTAGTGATTTCGTTGTTACCCGGTATATGAAATAGTCCTAAGCCCTGTAGCAGTCTGAAAACGAATTATATTGTTCTACAAGTCTCCACTACACTTCTCGGAAAAATTACAAAAGTCTGAATGTATACGTGTACTACTTTTTAATGAAATCTGGAACATCATAGGCAGGTTTACACCATACAAACCTTGTACGACTTTTTTATGCACACAACGGTAGCTGTAAGAGTGTTTCATTTTTATTTTTATTATGCACACAGATTCAAGTGGTTTTAATTCATTGTATTTATATTTTTTATGGTTTTAATATATTTAAGTAATTATTTGTATTTTAAATATATTGTTTGACGTTTCTTTGTCATTGTAAATGATTTTGTTGGAAATAAATTATATTATTATTATTAAAAAAGTTCAAAATCGACCTTTTTTCTGAAATTTTGTTGATGTAATTTTTTTTTTCATTAAATTGTACTCGATTCTTGTAGAGGAAGTTAAAACAAATAAAATGCCTCAAGATTTATTTAAATCCAGCGAGTAGATTCGGAGTTGAAAAAAAAATGATTTTGAGAAAAACGCGTTTAAAGTTAGCCGAGCGAGCGGCAGCTGCGTAGAACACCTACGGCGGCCGAGAGCGCGCGCTCACTAAAGTTGATGTATTTCGCTTTCGGTTTCGAATTTTCGTATAATATTTTAGGGAGGTATTTTTGAGGGTCTAAGGAATCGACATTTGTAAAAAAATAAAAATTACCTTTTTCAAAAATCTAATAGGTAATAGTTATTTAATAGATTTTACTAATTTATAATGTCTTTCTCTTTCTTAACAATTACAAATTTTTTAGGTTTTTGCTGCTAGTGTTTCTAGTTTGACAATTGATCTTGCAGAGAAAAGCTTCTTGGTGTGGGACAAGGATGATAAGCCTGCTATGGATTTTGTCACTGCTTGTGCCAATATTCGTGCACAGATTTTCTCAATTCCACAAAAATCTAGATTTCAAGTAAAGTGTAAGTTAATAAATTTTGTTAGACAGATGCATCTATCTCATTTTATCTAATAACGAGGTCTATTTGTCCTTCTTTTTATACTGTTTTACAAATGCTTAGAGCTTAATGGCATACAAAAAATATTTAAGCAATTTGGATGATAATTTTTGATTGATATTTTTTTGTTAAAATATGGTACATAAAGCTGTTTTCTTATACCCACAAACACTTCCGTAATAAAATGATTTAAAAGTGAAAATATCTGCATTTGAGAGTAATTTAAAACAAAAGTGTTCTAATTCAGTTGTTTTAAATAAGGGAGAAAGTCAATGATAAGTTGTTTTTTTCTGGATAAGTTTTTTTAAATGCCCACTTTTAAATGCACATTTATTTATTTAGGTGGGTCAATATTTGCCAAGAGAGTATTTTTTATAAGTGAAATGGAAAAAATAAGATTACCGAATTTTAAGCAAAAATTGTGCTGAGGTGGTCTTAAAACAACAGTAGATAGAGATTTGCTTTGATAAACCACACGTTATTAAAATGTCTATAAATTAGCTTAAAATTTTGCAAAATAGGAGACACAACTCATCACGTGTGCAGGGAACTGATATAAATGGATATTTATAAAAAAAATACATAGGTACATCTTTTTTTTTCAGAGTATGAACATTTAGAATTAAAAAAAAATCTTGTCTTTGGTGTTACATGAAAATTTTAAAAAATTGAATAAAAGTATATAAGTAGTTATTCAAAGCATAAGAGTCCTGAAAAAACGTCAATTTGACCATTTCATGTTTTTGAGTTTATGTGGAAAATAATTTGATACAATACTACAGAAAGTTTTGTCCAACAAAAATTTTGGAAGGGAAGGCCAGGGAAATAGTTTTTGCAAAAATGCTAATTTAAAAGTTAAGAAATTGATTAGTATCATTGTCCAACAGAATAAATGGCGAGTTTTAGCGACGCTCCAAAATTGTTGATTTGACAGATGTATGCTCAAATACAAATTGTTTCTCCGGTAGCGTAGTGGTCAGAGCCGGCGATCCGGGTTCGATTCCCCGCCGGGGAGACATATTTAGGTAGTAGTTATTTAAAATAACGTCCGTAGTGGCACTACCGCATTGTCTAAGAGGTGTTGTAAAATGCAATATTTGCATGCTTCAGTGCTTGGACAGCGTTGACGAACTGGGGAAAAAGATGGGTTAAACATCGGAAAACCCGGCACTCACGGTACTCTGGTACTTAGGAGCATATATGTATATGAATATGTCTAGCATATATTATATATGTATATGAAAAATCCTTCGTGAGCTGTCACAAGATAAAAAAATACTTCACTAGGACAATATTGACAATTTTATAATTTTTTATGGAAACTTGCCGAACATATTGTCAGACAACTTAATGATTTAAAGTTATTTTATATGGAAAAAAATTAAAGTTTCATTGCTGGATTTTACTAAACTTGTTATTGTCAAATCGACAGTTTTGGAGCGTCGGACTGCTAAAACTCGCCATTTATTCTGTCGGACAATGATACTTATTCGTTTTGTTATCTTTTAAATTAGCATTTTTGCTAAAATTATGCTGCTGACTATCCCCTGCAAATTTTCATAAAATTTTTCTCTTGTTTTGTATTAAATTATCTTCCACTTAACTCAGAAAGAACATACTGGGCATAAAATTTCATAATTGGTTAAATTAACGTTTTTCCGGGTCTCTGGCGGGAAATGTCCTTGCTACCCAGATATCCCGAAAATGAAAAATTGTCGGACTCGCCACACTTAACCCATACACGAAGTCGCAGCTTGATGGTAATAATTTTGGGATTGGTACGCGGGATCACGGACTATTCGGGAATGCGTAGAATACACGTTTGCTTTTTATAGTACCCTTTGGCACAAATAAAAGTTTACGCGCAGTCGGGTTTCTCTATTTAAATGTTACTTTATTTTTTAAGTTGCATAAAACCCATATCATCAGAACCAATTAATAATAGGACTGTAATTTTTAGCTATTGCTGGTAACATAATTCCAGCAATTGCAACTGCCAATGCCATGATAGCTGGCCTTGTAGTATTATATGCTTTCCGTTTACTTGTTGAAGAATATGAAAAGTGTCCCTCAATCTACCTAAGACAGAAATCCGTCCATTCCAAATTTCTATTGGCAGCAGATAAGCAACTTTCAAAGGTAATGTAATGCAAATAAAATGTATCATTTATCCTTAATTACAATTGCACTTGGACCCTTAATATATTTATAGATAATGTTAATGTTTTTGTATGTGATACAAGCAAACTTCAAAATGATCTTTTAAACAAGAATATAAATGCAAAATTATCCCTTTCTTTTCTAGGCTAATCCTAATTGTTATGTCTGCAGCCCACAACCATTTGTAAATGTATTTGTGAATGTGGAAAAAATGACTGTAAAAGAGTTTGAAACTGAATTACTGAAAAAGCACTTAAATATGGTTGCACCAGATGTAGTTTTGGATGGAAAAGGTGTTATGGTGATATCATCTGAAGAAGGAGAAACAGAGGTGTGTAGGCAGTTTTCTTTTAAACATTTTAAACTTTTAAAAAATTGTAAATATTACAGATTTATTTTGAATTTTCCTAATTTCGTTTAAAATAACGTATTCTTTAAATTAAGCATATTATTACTATTAGAATATGGATATGGAGTTTTGAATGATGAGCCTAAATTTACTCAAGAATAAAAAAAAATCCAGGAAAGTATAATAAAAAAATTATATTGCTTAAACTTTCTGTTGCACGCTGTATAAAGGTGTTTAAATACACACCCAAGTATCTGAAAAACAGTTCTGTATTTAAAATAATGCTAAAACGCGTTTTTTTTAATTTATTGTATCTCAACTAAAATCCGATTTGACTTGACATCACATTAAGCACATCTTGCCCGCCTTTAGACAATTCACAATTATCCAAAGATTTTTAAAAAGTCCCAAAATTCTTTAATGTATCGATCGACTGAAGGACACTACAAGGCTTCCAAGTACCAATTTTTCTTCTTTTTTAAATAGGTAGTTTATCTTTTTTAATAAAAAACAAAGATGAGAATATAAATGATATTTGGTTTCATCTTGCTTTGTCTGGGGTCTGCAGTATATCAAAAAGTCAATTTAAACTTCAGAATTTTATTAAAGATTCACTAAAACGTTAGCCTACAGCTTTTTGTGTATAATTACTGGTTTTTGCGTTATTTAAAGCATTGTCTAGATGAAACTCATCTAAAATTTATAGTTATTATTAAAAATTCAACAAAAAGTAATTAATTCTAACATACTTAATATGTGTTATGTGTGTTTTTTTAAGGCAAATAATGATAAAATTCTCTCAAAATTGGGCATTGTGGATGGAAGTATTTTAAAGTGCGATGATTTCTTACAAAACTATGAGTTGACTGTAGCAATTAATCAGTATGAAGCTGTAGAAAAAGATGATCCACCCTTTAAAGTTGTTTGCAATCCTGAGGAATTAAAGGCAAAAGAACCTAAAAATGGTAAGTCTGTAAAATTACTGATGTACTTTACTTTTACATCTCAAAAAATCACCTAACTTTACTATTAGATAACACAAAATGTGATAAAAAAAATTGCGAACATAAGAAATTTTTCTTGGGTATTTTAACCCTTGAAATCAAAATAATTTTCAAATTTGATTTTGACTTTTTAATTAACGTCAAATCTTATGTTTTGATGTCTCGTCTACAATAAATAAAAGTAAAAATTAAGACCTAAAATAAATTGGTAGATAAATTGTGTTGACAAACATGGTACTTTCCTTTATCGAACGCGATTTTCTAAAAAAAGTTTCCATAAGTTTTAGGGCTTTGGTGAAAGGTGAAGGACATTTGGAAAACCAATAAATATCATACAATAATATTAACAGATATATAACTAAGAAAACCTCTCCATAAAAAATTATTTTAATCAGCCACACATCTAACATTAATTTTCTTTTTTATAAATTTTTATTAATTTTTAACAGAAAGAAGTCATAAATAACAGGAATATCTTTTTATGTATAATTTTCAAAAAATACTTTAATATTTAAAACGTTAATTTACTTATAGCAAAGACATAAAATACTCAAACAGGGTGTTAAGTGTGTTGTGTTTTTATGAAAAAAAAGTTCATATAACGTGTGTCCAAAAATGTTTGCTTTCCAAAATACATGATGTTTTATTTTTCGATTGGTTGTCATTATCAGGAAATCAAATTTTTTTCACTTTTTTAACCTTTTAATGTTTACAGTCTTTATTAGTTTTAACATACTAATAATTATTGTTTATTATGGTTATGCCATTTTACTAATTATTTATTCATGAAACAAGTTATGCATACATCACATAAATTAAATTTATTTTTCATACGTTTTTAATCAAATGCCTTTTTTTTAAACAAAGTTGCATTTAAACAAATGCTAAGAGACATCTTATGGCAGGTATTAAATATTAAATAAGGATTACAAATAAGATGACCAAATTTAAAAATTTCAGTGGCGTTTAAAAATAATATAATACTAGTGCGATATGTTCACGGCTTGTGTAATTACAATTTTATTTACCCTTAAACATGCTCTTCTATAAACGTTTGAGAAATTAAATACAATTTAAATCTCCAAGAATCACAAAAAACCGGAAAAAATAATAAATTTCAACACATTTTTTTTTTAAATAATAAATTTTTCGGCATATGTGTTAATGTGATCTGTTTTCATAAAAACTCTTAAAACATCAACATCTTAAATATTTTCGATTACTTAGAAAATACCTTGGTGGGGAAACGTTTACCTTATTGTTGCGCTTCCGCACTATAAGTAGTTGCCGACAGACTCTGCTATCGACTAAAGATAAGTTTAAAGCATAGGTACAAATTAAGGTTTGGACGCCCTGTAACATGACTTTTGCTGTTTGTGACACAAAGAATAAAGTAACTGTGCACCAGTTTTTATTTAAAAACAATATACAATTATCTACTACACAAAATATAGTGCGCTACGCCAAAGGGGCATATCAGCAACTTAAGTCAATATCTAGAAAAATATAATAAATATACTAAAGAGTATAATTTTACCTTGACAAATTTTTAAGAAATCAAGTTTACTTTAATAAATCCAACAAAACAATGTAAAATATTGAAATTACCTTTTAAATAGGCACTGATAGTCTTAGAATCAACTTTTTTTTTTATCTAAGTACTAACGTACCGTGGGTGTCTTGGTTTGTCAAGGTTTTGGAAATCTGAAACATAACTTACTATCTACTGACAATACTAAATGTTTAAATTCTTATTAATGGCTTAAATTTACAAAGTATGAGAAAAGAAAACTTACAAAAGTTGTCTTTGAAATTGGCGCAAAAATTTAATTGAATTTAGCAAAAAAAATTATTTATATTTCACTAAAAAAACCCAAATCGTCTTCCCGACTGCGTAGTTTATAAAGCTTAAATCTATAACGACGTTACGACTCAATTAGATATTGTTTTATAAAACAAGAGAATTCAGAATATTTTAAGTTTAGGAACTATTTACAGTTTTTGGGACACCCTGTATCACTTGTCACTTCTGTGAAATTTCTCAAAAAGTTTAGATATTACCTTGACTATTCAGCTATTTTCCTAATGTACCATTCACCAATCACCTTTATAATCACCACTTTAGCCAAAGCCTGCCCTGCTACAGTTCTTTACGTCACCTTCATCACACACCTTATTTGTGGTTACCTTTGAACCTTACGTAGAATATGTCAATTTATAATTGACAGAGAAATTTTTAGAAAAGCTTTACTAGCTGAGAAAAATGTACACTTTTTCATATCATAAAGTTTCGTACCTTTATGATATGAATTGTTTAAAAAAAGAGATGCGCTAGCTAAATTTCTTGGTCCAAAACACAAAGAGAGTAATATTTACATTAGCATAGAAAAACTACTATTTTTCTATCAAATACTTAAGAAAACATTTCGGTAATTTCCACAAAATGCTAGAGAAACTTTCAGACAATCAGCTTAACTCACCATGCCAATTGTCCTACTAACCATCTTCTCCTGGCGGCGGGGTTCGCACTCTCGATGCGTTACCCGTCTCCCTTTTGTCGGTAAAGCATCTAAAGCAGCTGTTTTTTGACGCACGAATCACGAGTTCCCATTGGATGTGCTACGGTTTCTTACAGTTGCGGCGTTCTTTGTTGCAACAAAATTCCTCGACTTGCTTTGTTTATTTAGCTATTTTTATTATTTTATAAAAATTTAGAAGGAAATGTTAGCGTACTTATGGCTATACACACCCTGTATAAATGACATACTAAAGGTTACTTTATAAACTTGTCGCTGGCGTTGGGGACTGCGTTCGATATTAAAGTATTCCTTTTATGGTCAGTTATTTATAAAACGGCGTCAACCTGCGTTGGCGCTGAACCTGGTGTTGGAGATAATTTAAATTCAACTTCGGCACCGTCGTTTGCTCAGCACTCATAGTAATTTTTAGTTTGCATAGATTAATGTTCGAATTATGTTAAATGACAATAATCTTGCATAACTTTTTATTACTAATTATTTGCCAGTTTTGTATTTTTATGAATCATTTTATATATGGTTTAAATATATTTCAATAAACACAAATTAAAGAATTTAAGCATCAACAAAAATGAAAGTGACAGGTTCGACATTTAAGTCAAATGTATTTAAGGGTAAATAAAACCAAATTTTTTCTCTGATTTTCGTGTTTGCCTTAAAACACCTTTAGGTCACATTTTTTTTTAATGATAGGTAAAGAAAATGGTACTCCTGAGAAGAAAGAACCTGAAAGCGATGAGGATGATCTCATGGTAGTTGACGAACCAGTAGAAGATCCACAAGAGGGTTCATCAAGTAAACGACGTAAGCTAAATACACATGATAGCGATGATGATATTGTCGAGGTACCTCTGTAGTTTCTGTCATTCCTCAAGTACCTAGGTTGTAAGATGCTTATTTCATTTTTTTTTGTATTTCTGGTAGTTAAGTAAATCGTATGTGTTGTATATTTTTGGTAATAGAATGAAATTTGATTTTGTAATGTCCGCACCAGAAGTAAATCATTTTACGAGTATTTTTTTTATAAATGAATGTTATCTAAGAAAATAAACAATTATAAAAATAAACTTAACTTTTTTGGTGTCTTATTTACCTTGCCCAATAGTAGGTTAGTTACCCATTTTACATGGTTATTGACATTTAGTCACTAGAAAAAATGTTAATAACCATGGTTACAATAACAAAAAATGTATTTTATTGGTTTAAAAAGTCAGTTACACCAGGTAACTTACTGTGTTTTTCTCAATCGAAAATAACCAGATCATAATTAAAAATATATTTTGAAATATGAGAAAAGTAATCAATATTTAATAAACTAATATAAATAATGTCAGATAATATTGATTATTTAACATGACGTAAATAATAGCACCTGGCTTATCAAGCTCAACTTTAACGACTCAAAGCGACATTATGCCTTAAGATATTTAAATGCTGTTTTCACTACTTGATAGATAAGTTTCAGCTTTATAATTTGACGTTAAACTTTTAAATTCGATTATTATAGAGAACCTGCGTAAGAAATAGTGTCGCCTCTGTCGTTAGTTTTGTAAGTTCGTACGTGAGGAAAAGCCGTTTATAAACATGTAATTCAATATTGACCCAGGAATCATGTAATTTTTTATTAATTATTTTGTTTGTAATCTTTACAAATTTAATTTATCCATATATTACAATAACTTATTGAAACAATAAATATTGTTACGGACTTTAGTTAGTGTTTAGTTATTAGAAATGTTAAAGGTTAGAATTATTTTATTTAGGTTAAAAATTTATTTAAAATAGGTTACCTTAGTTTTTCCCTTTTTCGTCATTGCGGATTATCCTGAGGGCGCTGGAGACATCCATTTTCACTTTTCTTACATCCTGTAGTAAAAGAATTCTTCCAGCTAATTCTAGACTTTTCCAGACTTTTCTATTCTTTTCCACTTTAATATAAAAAGCGCGAGGAAAGTCCGCACAGGTCAGTTTAGTTTTGTATTCCGACGAGATAAGAAGTTGACAGACAGTTAAAGGTTAAACAGTTGTCATTATTTCGTTACGTTAAAGTGTTACCATAGAAACGTTTGTAAACCAGATATCCAATAAAAAGGTGTAAAACCAGGATCCGTGTTTTTATACGGGTGTCCCGGAACATTTGGTGTCAGAAGCGGAACGAGGACCCACAAGAAAGCCGAAGTGGTTAGGGAGAAATCTGAATGCCTGTTGAGACCAGACAGCGAACAGCAGTTATGGAGGAAATTAGCGCACTAATAAAACAATTAATGGAAAAACAAGATTCAACGAAAGAAGACCTAAAAAAAGAAATGAAGACCAGCCAAGATTCCATGAAAGAAGACCTAAAAAAAGAAATGAAGACCAGCCAAGATTCCATGAAAGAAGAACCTAAAAAAGAAATGAAGACCAGCCAAGATTCTATAAAAGAAGACCTAAAAGCAGAAATAAAGAGAAGTCAAGAAGAAATAAAGAGAAGCCAAGAAGAAATGAAGACCAATCAAGAGGAAATGAAGAAAAGTCAAGAAGAAATGAAGAGCCAAATTCGAAGTAGTCAAGAAGAAACACGACAGCAAATAGAGAAAATCCAAAAAGACATTAAAAGAAGCCAAGCAGAGATGAAACAAGTGCTGAAAGAAAAGATGGTAAAGATCCGAGAAAACCTAAAAGGAGAATTTTATCAAAGCCAAGATGAGATGAGAAAACAAATGTTACTTGAGGTAAAACTTTCCAAAGAAGATGTAAAAGAGGAAATAGAAGAAATACAGCACACCGTACAGACAGTTGAAAGTCATGTTCAGCAAGTCCAAGGCCAAATACAACAGGAAGTGCAACATTTACAACGACAAATTCAAAAGCTAGCTAGTACAGGCGTCGTCTCAGAAAGTGGTACCGCAACAACTATTATGAAACCACCAACTTTTGATGGCAAGATACCATGGGTTATATATCTTCGACAGTTTGAAGCTGCTGCCGATCGAAACAATTGGAGTTTACCAGAAAAGGCACGAGCTCTAGTACTTGCTCTTCGAGGTGAAGCCATGGAGGTGTTAAGAAATATTCCCGAAGCAAAACAATGTGACTATGAATCCATTGTGAAGTTACTGGAAATGAGATACGGTGAAGCCCACTTACAGGAAGTTTATAAAGCGCAGTTTTAAGGACAAAGACAAAGATACAATGAAAGCCTTCAGGAGTATGAAGCGGATATCGTACGTCTAATTAATTTGACATATCCATCCTACCCAGAAGAAATTAAACAAGAATTAGCAGTAGGTAGTTTTATTGAAGGTTTACGTGATCCAGATATGAACCAGGCGTTAAGAATGGCCAGACTTAAGAAAATATCCAAAGCTCTTGCCTATGCACTTCAGTTTGAAACAGCTAAACAAACATCCAGAGGTCAGACAAGAGTTCGAAGGATGAACTTTGTTCCAGAAGATGAAAATTCAAATAATGATTTTACAAGAGTGATGAAGGAGTTGCAAGAGATATTCCTTAAAAACAAACAGAAAGAGACATCACTATGACATTTAGACGAAGAAATAACATCTGTTGCTGGAAGTGTGGTAAAGAGGGGCATGTCCAAAGAAATTGTACCAGATTTAATGTCCCTGCCAGTAGTTCGGAAAACTCCCAGTAGCCAGCTTTAAGGGGCGAAAGCTGGCTTGGTGCTACCAAGCCCCATCAACGACAATAATAAGATTATCCCGGCTGAAGTATTGTAGTACCTGGAAATATATGCGGTCGGGAATGTGAAATGGTACTAGATACTGGTTCCACAAATACTATTGTAAGGCCGAACATCGTAGCCCATTGCAAAATATTTCGTCCAGAGAAAAATTATATTTTGGAAATTGCCAATGGAGAAGTTATACCAATTAAAGGCATACATGAAGCAAGAATAACCTTGGGGACAACAACTTTTATACACGTTGTGTTTGTTGCTGACATAATGGACGAAGTTATCCTTGGTCTTGACATTATGGAACATCAGAAGTTTGTACTTGACCTTCCACAACGAATACTGCGAACTAGTAATGAAGAGATTGTAATGAGATTTCCACGGAGCAATGAAGTATCCATTCGAGAAGTTGTACTTACAGAAGATGTCATATTACCCCCAAATTCAGAAGCCATAATCCAAGCAAGGTGTGAAGACTTAGAAGAAGGTGAAATCCTATTAGTTGAATCAATTGAAAATAGTCCACTATACGCTAAAGGAATTCTATCCGCAAGAACCCTGACGCAAAACAGAAGAAATACGGTATTTGTCAGAATGATGCTGAACCTGAAAGATTACCCTCAACAAGTCCAACAAGGTGACAAAATTAGTACCTGTCAACCTGCTAATATGCTAGTTACCCATACCTTTACTACACCTGTTGAAGTTCCTTTAAGTAAACTACCTGATGCTCTGCAAGACATGGTAATTTCTTCAAAAGCCCTGTTAGATCCAGTGCAGGTTACTAAGTTGGAAGACCTTCTGAGAAGAAATCAAGACGTTTTCTCTCTCTTTGAAACGGATTTGGGAAAAACCAACATAGTACAACATCGAATAAATACGGGTGATGCAGAACCGATAAGGCAACCACCACGACGAATTCCTTTAGCCAAAAGAGATGAAGTTGACAAGTTAATTGGAGACATGCAGAACCAAGGCATTATAGAACCATCCCAGAGTCCATGGTCGTCTCCAGTAGTCCTGGTTAAGAAGAAAGATGGTTCTACCAGATTTTGTGTTGATTTCAGAAGACTTAATGACGTCACGAAGAAGGACAGTTTTCCATTACCAAGAATAGACGATACTCTAGATACTCTGACGGGTTCAAAATGGTTTTCGACTTTAGACCTGAAAAGTGACTATTGGCAGGTAGAACTTCATCCCGAAGATAAGGAAAAATCTGCCTTTTCGACCGGAACCGGACTGTGGCAGTTTAATGTTATGCCATTTGGCCTATGCAATGCCCCTGCTACTTTTGAACGATTGATGGAGTTAACATTACGTGGACTAACTTGGAAAACATGCTTAGTATACCTAGATGACATTATTATTCTTGGAAAAACATTTAAAGACCACCTTAGAAATGTCGAAGAGGTTTTTCAGAAGCTAAGATCGAAGAAATGTCACCTTTTCCAGAAACAAGTTAAATACCTGGGGCACATAATTACTGCAGAAGGAGTAAAAACAGATCCAGAGAAAACAGAAGCTATCCAAATCTGGCCTATACCGAAAAACAAGCATGAAATTAGAAGTTTCCTGGGGTGGTGCACTTACTATAGAAGATTTATACATGGATTTGCTGCCATTGCCAGACCATTACATCGACTTACCGAGAACAACAAAAGCTATGAATGGACCGAAGATTGTGAAGCAGCCTTTATACAACTGAAGAAAGCCCTTTGCAATCCTCCAGTGTTGTCATATCCACAACCCAACAAACTTTTATTGTGGACACTGATGCAAGCAATACTTCTATTGGTGGAATTTTGTCACAGATACAAGATGGCCAAGAAAAAGTGATAGCGTATTTCAGCAAAGTTCTTTCAAAATCTGAACGAAATTATTGTGTGACCAGAAAAGAACTTTTAGCTATTGTCAAGTCACTTCCATAAGTACCTTTATGGCCAGAAATTCCACCTAAGGACGGACCATGCATCACTCAAGTGGTTGCTTCAGTTCAAGAATCCTGAAGGTCAGATAGCACGATGGTTACAACGTGTTCAAGAATACGATTTTAAAATTGAACATCGAAGAGGTTTAAACCATAAAAATGCTGACGCTCTATCAAGAATACCTTGCCACGAAGATTGTAAACATTGCAATAGACGTGAAGAACAAGAAGATCCCGATTAATTTTACTGCCGAAGAACACTCATCCAGTGCTCTCAAGAATGGGACCCTAAAATCCTCGCAAAAGAACAACAAGAGGATCCTGATCTTGGAGATATTGTGAAATTTAAGACAGAAAATTCAGCACTTTCCCCCTATCAGAAAGTAGTTTCAAAGTCTCCGATATTTAAAGGGTACTGAGCCATATGGGACTCTTTAACAATGAAAGATGGACTTTTAAAAAGAGTCTGGGAAAGTTCTGACGGCAAAAGTCATATCTATCAAACAGTACTACCAACCAAAAAGATTCCCAAAGTGTTGCAAGCCTTGTCAGATGGAATGGTCGAAAGATTTAACAGAACTCTTGATAACTACCTGAAAATTAAAGTAAATGACCAACAAAGTTACTGGGACAACTGCATACAGCCGTTTTTACTGGCCTATCGCTCCGCAGTTCACGAAACAACTGGAACGTCACCTGCAAAAGTCATTTTTGGAGCGGAGTTATGCCTTCCAGTTGACTTGCTTACTGGACGACCTTCGACCAATGAAAACCCAGCAGAAGATTATGTAAGTCAACTCAGTAAACAGCTGCAAGAAATACACGAAGGGGTTCGCAATAAGCTACAAAAAGAAAGTGACCGTATGAAGTCCCGCTATGACTTGAAAGCTAATCATAAGGGATTCATTGTCGGTGAAAAAGTTTGGTTATACAATCCAAAAAGAAGGGAGCTTTCACCGAAACTGCAGAAGTCATGGGAAGGACCATATAAAGTAGTAACCCGGCTTAATGATCTGGTGTACCGAATTCAGAAGAGCCCACAAGCGAAGATGAAAGTTGTACATCTAGAACGGCTGTGTCGCTATCAAGATCGAGAAGATACTTGATCGAGACGATCAAAACTTGGGAGGGGGCAATGTTACGGACTTTAGTTAGTGTTTAGTTATTAGAAATGTTAAAGGTTAGGATTATTTTATTTAGGTTAAAAATTTATTTAAAATAGTTTACCTTAGTTTTTCCCTTTTTCGACGGTCATTGCGGATTATCCTGAGGGCGCTGGAGACATCCATTTTCACTTTTCTTACATCCTGTAGTAAAAGAATTCTTCCAGCTAATTCTAGACTTTTCCAGACTTTTCTATTCTTTTCCACTTTACTATAAAAAGCGCGAGGAAAGTCCGCACAGGCCAGTTTAGTTTTGTATTCCGACGAGATAAGAAGTTGACAGACAGTTAAAGGTTAAACAGTTGTCATTATTTCGTTACGTTAAAGTGTTACCATAGAAACGTTTGTAAACCAGATATTCAGTAAAAAGGTGTAAAACCAGGATCCGTGTTTTTATACGGGGTGTTCCGGAACAATATTAATAAGACAGTGAAAATTAAGTGATTATAAGTGGAAAAAATGTTAAAAACAAGCCAAGATCTGAAAACACCGGTTGTTGTGTTTGTATCATAATACAGTAAACTGAGTTGAATATAAAATTTTATTCGTTTCCATCAAAACCTTATTAAACAGAACGTCGATAAAAGTGGATAAAAGCAGTAAATCGTATTAAGTAAGTGTATATGCATTGACAATAAATGTACAATGTGTATATAATGTATGGAAAAAATTCATTATTTGCTTAAGCAAAAAAAATTAAAATTTACTTGAACACGTAAATAATAATTTTAATTTGGGCATTTTTTGACATAAAATATAAATATACAGGGTGGCTTATGTAGTAGATATAACATTATCGATGCTTTTTAAAACGGAAACCGCCATATTTTAGTGCAGGTTCATAATCTCCCAGAAGACCCGATATTAAAAACATAAAATACTTGTGGTTTTAGGTGGCATTTTCGTAGTTACAGGGTGTTAAGGCATTGTGTACATAATTATTTCTATCCTTTGAGAAGTAGATGAATGTATAAATAATTTAATAATATTACTCAAATACTTGACAAAAAATATTATTTTGTCAGCATAACAAGCATTATCATAGTTACAAGAGAAATATTAAAAAGCGTTTTCAAGTACTGCTGGTACCCAATTACATAAAATTAAGAAAAAAATAAGACCCTGTACCTACAAAAGTATCAAAAAGCCATAAGAATTTTTTATTTTTAAAATCAGCTCTTCTTGAAGGTTATAAATCTGCAATAAAATATGAGGGTTTCAATTTAAAAAAAATCGTCAATTAAATCATATTTACTACACGAGGCACCCTGTATATTTTTATTTTATGTAAAAAATGCACAATAAAAAAAATATTACTTACGTGTTCAAGGAAATTTTTAATGTTTTTTTTCTTTAGTAAATAATGAATTTGTTCTATACATTATGTATACAATTTTTATCACCCTGTAACTAAGAAACTGCCATATAAAACCATAAGAGATTTATGTTTTTAAATAGCTTTTCTTGAAGATTATTTATAAATTTGCAATAAAATATTGGGGTCTCCATTAAAAAAAAAAAACGTACAAGACGTCATATATATTACATGAGTGACGCCGTATATTTATATTTTATGTCAAAAAATGCGCATTTTAAAATTATTATTTACTTGTTCAAGGAAATTTCTATTTTTTTTTGTTTAAGTAAATAATGAATTTGATCGGTACATTATGTACACACTGTATAATTATTATATTAATTTTACTATTTCTTTAGTCCAGATGGTACCCGTAAATCCGGGATATTTATTTTTTGAAACCCACTATTTATAATTACAATATTTAAAATTTTTCATTTTAATAATTAACTTATAGCGATCAGTATAAAATTCAGTTTCTCTCACATACTAAATGCTAAATTTTGCCACCAAGAGCGCTAGTGCATAATCAGCAAGAAGGATTTTTTCGCGACTTACCGTTTTTAACTACTGGTTGATAGCAGTTCTTTCCCTCACCATTCTAACCGTGTTTAACCCGCCTATCCTCGCAAAAACGAAACGGTTTACATACTAATCCTTTAATACACTTTTAAGTTTAAATTTAAATGTAAGGTATTTGGAGAGTTAAGAAATAAGTCGAAAAGATAATATATAAACCAAATTTTTCATTTAATACGATATTAACTGTTTCCAAGTCAACTATAACAAGTAAATTTTTGCTTTATGATTTAAATATAATTGCACTAATTCATCCATTTGGGAATTAACCAAAAAATCTGCAATCCAAATAGTTGTTAAACTATAGCAAAAAAAAAACATCACAAGAACCAAAACAATAGAAAAGCTGCGAATCCTTCATTATTTTAAATTGAAACTTGACATAACCATTATTAACGCTCCTCCTGACTAGTGGCGATAGCGGTAGATACTGGGTACAAAGTAATGACGTAGATACTGACGTCAGATCACCTTCCTCTACGTTACCGCTTCTCGCGAAAATAAACCGGTATGTTAACTGTCCTAACAATGTTCAACGCGGTATGTCGCCAAAATTTGATGATTATAACACCTTCCCCTACGTTACCGCTTCTCGCCAAAATAAACCGGTATGTTAACTGTCCTAACAATTTTCAACGCGGTATGTCGCCAAAATTTGTTTTAATACGCTGAGTCAGAGCCGGATTTAGGACTGTGGAGGCCCTTGGGCAGATTTCGTGTGGGGGCCTTACATCTTACTATTCAAATAATGGGAAAACAACAACAATTTAAAGTGAAATTCTTACGAAAATAGAATAAAATACAGAAAGAGAACAATATCATTATAAGTTTATTAAAATGGAGTTAGTTGCCCTGTTATTAAAATTCTTGCACTTTACTACATTTTTTGAACTGTTTTGTTATTAGTCGTTTGGTTGGACCCCTTTGAGCAAGAGAAGGGAAATTTGCCCCCAAATATACGAGTTCTTTTTCTGGGGCTAAGCGCTGTGAGCGGTTGTGGCCTAGAATTTCTATCGTTTTAACGTTAGTGCACGACGTGTCTTTCTAATGGCGGAGGATTGGATGCGCGCGCGGCGTGAGACGTCAGACTGACTGCAAACTGGTTGTACGCAATACCAGTAGCAGTCATTGGTCGAATTATCGTTAATTCTGCCTTGAATCGATTAGAAAAAAAAAATTAAAAGTTTAGGTTTTGGAAAAGTTCGGAATTTCTGCAGGACCTGATTATCCAGAAGTTCTACCTACAAGGCCTAAGAAACCTCACATTGGAAACAACGTAAGACTGGAAAGGGGAGCTGGCAAATTGAATCCCGAAGGACAGAAGCCAAGAATCAAGCGATCAATCAATATTGCGATCACGATGATGTGCTTAAATAAGAAAATGAAAAAAAAATCGTGCAGAATCATTTAGTCTGCTTCTTTATTTTTCATTTGAAGTGTAGGGGAGAGGGTAATGTGACGCGTGTGGTAATGCGATGCACGTCGTGTTGTAAAGTACTAGAACATATTTTATTGTATCTTTTTGCATATTAATTGTTTCCCCTGACACCACTTCCTGACACGGCGTCAATGACGCCAAATAACCCGCCTGCGTCATATTAACCCTTTTCCCCTACATCAAATAATCAACTGAAAAATGTTCGTAATTAAATTCTCTACAACTTTTGTTTGAACTATTTTTCCATAAAATAACGATTCTTAAGGGAGGATTACACAAAACCCCCAAGAAAACATCGTCAATAATACAGAAAAAAACACAATGACGCAATCGTAGAAATAAACCACTGTCTTTCAACGTTTAATTTCAGGGAGACGAGCCAACACGTTTAACTTAATCTGAAATAACGTCGACCTTAGCGGATCGCCGGATGAGTTACAGCCATTTTCAGTCACGATGTGGGCTTATAGAGCATCATTTTGCAGGATGATTATAGTTCCAGTTAATCGCTTTGAAATAGGCTACTGAGTATAAACACATGAGACCCTGTAGAGATAAAGTTGCAAGTTGCTATAGTACTAAAACTATAAGAGATTAATACTACAAATAAATATCTGTAAAATATTTTTAAAAGAGTGTGTTTTATGTTTAAATTTTTAAATTTTCTATCCGGGGAGTATTCACTATTCAAGGTCTTTGTTGACATTTATAACTAACTAATTTGAATTCAAAAAGGACAAACCTTATATACAACTACCTACTTTAAAAAAACGGCTAACAAAGTCCAATCCTGTGCTTCTTAAAAAATTCAATTTTTCACACCACTTAACGCAACGATTTTCCATTCACATTGTTCACAGTTTTGTAAGTTTTTGTAAATTGTAGTCCATTTAAAACGCGGGTCCTGGGTGGACAATTTCGCTGCAAGTGGAGACTACCTTTAGGGTAAGTTTTTTGGATCGCTAATTCCGAATTTCGGGGTCCCGCAGCTCGAAAGTTCTGGCATCACCCCTAAAAATGCAAAAAACCTCCTTTTTAGGGTTTATTTAGAAAATATTATAAAAAACTTATGAAAATGTTCTTTAGGCACCTAGAAAATACCCCGAAGGTACGTTTTTTGGATTGCTGATTCCGAATTTTGGGGTCCTGAAAGGTCGGCGTCAACCCTAAAAGGGCAAAAAACACCATTTTTAGGTTTTTTTTTAAGAATATTTTTATAAAAATTTTATAGAAACTATTTAATATTGATAAAAATTTGTATTTTTCATTATGTAATAATAATTTGAGTCTAAATTAAATTTTCTGATAATTTATTAGGGGTGAAATAACCCCCAATCATCCCTAAAATATTGTACAATTAAAAAAAAGGCAAACAAAAAAAATAATTTGCTTTTTGGTTTAAATTTTTGATAAATATCCATTTTACGCAAAAAAATAATTTCCTCCTTAAGGGATTATAACTACCCCTCGCACCCTTTTTTTTAAATTTAAATGGCTTTTTATTTAAAAAAAATTAAAATTGGTATCCTGAAGCAGCAAAATTGGGAACCCAGGACCCGCGTTTTAAATGGACTAATTGTACCACTATATTATAATGAAGCCAGTGAATATTCATCCACACACATGTGGACGAATATTTGACGTATGGTGAAAAATTTGACATATGGAATACTGTTAGACGCGGACTGTTTCTTAGAATCCAAAAATATAAAAATATACAGAACGTCCCATCAGGGCCGTATTTAGGCGGTGGCGAGATGGGCGACCGCGAAGGGCGCAGCTACTTGGGGACCCAATATCGGATATGAAAAACAATTTTTATCAACAGTTGTCAGTACCGTAGTCATATTACTATTATTATGTTTTATTAACAAAATTAATCAAATAAAATAAAATTTTATTACAAATTTTTAACTTAAAAACTTAATTTAGTTATTTTTAAAAAATATATTAAGACTAAAATAATGTATGCATTATTAATAAAATATTAATTTATCCTGATACCTACGGCGAGTATGTAACTTTTTGAATTTTTTTATATATAAGCTACGGCTAAATTGGTATTTTATAAATTGGGGGCAGCACTAGTTTTTTTTTGTTGCATATTATTTAATTTATTAAAGTATAAATGTTACGTTTTAGTAGGCCGGCTACAGTATTTTTGTAACTACGATTTTATTCTTGAGAAAATTTATTCTAAGTTTAATCATCCGCAAATAAGGATGTATAGTTAATTTACAATCCACTTCTTTCAGTCATATACAAACAGTTGTTTTATATAAATCATGTCTCTTTCAAATAGTAGGACAATATTTTCATATAAAGAAAATATAGAATTTGACACCAATACACCACAAAATTGATATTTTAAAGAAACACACTTATCACTTCAAAAAACTTTAAACCTACAACTTTGCACTTTAATTTTTTAAAATTTCCGGGAAATAACCCCCGGAATCCCTGTTTCGTTGGGAGGTATTCCATACTTCTCAAATTCCCCGGTGTGTGGGGAGGGGCGCAAATGTTAAGCCCTGCCAAGGGCGCGGCCATACTTAGATACGGCCCTGCGTCATTTGAAAATTGAAAGCTGGGTCTATTTTCGGTGAAACCGAAAGTCACCGAAAGTTGTGTGACTTGTCAAAAAAAGGTTAAATTTGTTATACATTATTTCCCCAAGTTTCATTTTTCTATCTTAAAGAATGCCGTAACAATGGGGGTGAGCCACCTTCTTGAATCACCCGGTATACCTACACACAATATAAACAAAAGCTACACTGGGAAGATTATTATATTTTATTGACCTAGTGGCATCTTCAGTATTTCACGGGATAATAACCTTGACCTCCGTAGTAACCTGGAAATGGACAATGTTAAAAAGACAGTCGAAAAATTCACAAAGAGTCATTAGGGGTGTCCATTAATTACATGATGTTTTTTAGCATTTTTTTAACCCCCGCTCCCCTTCCCCCTGGTGATACGTGATGACGTTTAAGACTAATCATCCCCCTACCCAAAATCACGTGTATTTTTTTAGTATAAAGTATCTCAATTAGAATATTATCTTTAATTACAGGTAAGTATAACTTTTTCGATTGTTTACAAACCGCGTGGTTAACGACAAAATAAATACACGTAATATCTCACTACACCCCTCCCCCACCCTCCTTGTGATATGTTGTGGTTTTTGTTGGACCCCCTCCCCCCTTTCGAGCCTCGTGTGATTAAAGAAATAGAGAGATTATATTTCAGCAGTAATCACGATAAGCTTAGCAGCGCCGGATTACGACTTTGACGGCCCATAGGCAGAGCATGTGGTGGAGGCCCTTAAATCATTTGTGGTTAACTGTTGAAATTTTCTATTAAGGTCATGTTAAAGAAGAGAGCAACTAAATAAGTTGACCAACATAAAATATATTCAAAATTAAACTAGAGGTACCTACAAGCCAAATTATTTTTGATCTGATTTTCACATTAATAAACGTATCGATAATATCGTCGAAGTCTATTTCCCTCAAAACGCGCGGGTGGAAAAGAGCGGTGGCGCGGCGCGGCGCTGGTGGCAGGGCTTTTTCCATGGATAGAGGGAGCGAGACACCGCTCTATAGCTTCATAAAGGCGTCTTACTCGCTTCTTCAATGGGAAGAGTCCTGCTTTTTATTGCTAAAAATGATGCGCACGCGCCGTGTGAAACTCCATTTTCCGCTGTTGCTATTGGTCTAGCGCGGGGCGGTAGAATGCGCGAAAGGCGCAATTTGTGTTCATATTTCGTGCTGATTTGTAACAAAACTCAGTATTTTTTGTTTCTACTGAGCCTTTTTCGATTTAATTTTTTTTTGTCGTGTAGTGGCAGCCTCCCTGTGGTGGCGGCCCATACGCAACTGCCTATGTTGCCTATGCTTAAATCCGGCACTGAAGCTTAGTGTAATTAGGTGATAGAACCTTGAGTTATTCTAAGGTTTAGTTACTTTTTGATCTACCTATGATTAGATTGTGATAGAAAAGAACACTATAATAGGTCTTACTTAAATAAAAAAAAAAAAAAAACATATTTGTGACCGTAACAAAAACAAAAATACCTAAAAAACTTCCATTATATAACTTTTATAATCGGTTCTTTTACGGAATTAAGTTCATTTGCACCTCTATAAGCAGAAAAGTATACACGTAAAAAAACCGTGATCTCCGTTGCACGTATAGAGTTTATTTTCTTTTGTGGGTCCTAGGTCTAATCTGTTGTAAGTATTTCATAGGCACGTTTAACCGACAATGTCTTGGCTAGATTTAGCTCCGAAAGATTAATTACATGGATTTTGGTTTATGTTGTTACCACCTTTTTTTGCTTCTTGTAACAAAATCATGTTAATGTATTTTAGACATATTCTAAAACTGGTTTATCGAAGAGCATTCATTATTATTTGCCAGATGTTTGTCTAGATTAGCTCGATGATTAGAATATACAGTGTGTTTTACTTTTTTAACCGCTTGGACAGGTCCAGTGTGTTTTAAGTTTTGGCTTTGTTTTTTAAAAGTAGATGTGCAAGTTGTTATATAACCTGTAGATACAATCAGGGCCGTATCTAGGTATGACCGCCCCTTGGCGGGCTTAACATTTGCGCCCCGCCCTCAGAACGGGTGGTTTGGGAGTATACCACGTGGTGCATTTGTTAAATCGTTGCATACCCGCTACAACCTAATGAATCCACCAGTAATAAATAAAATGTCTTGTCAACTTTTAATTCACGTGTTACTTTGTATTAGTTATTTCAACATGTTTTACAGTATTGAAGAGAAAATAATGGTTGTAATCATTTAATAAATACAAGTAATTACATTGAACTACATAATGAGATTTTTACATAATGGAAAAATTTTATAGGAAGGTAAAAAAAACACTTAAAAACTGTCTAAAAATACGTTTTAACACAACACATTGAAACTAAAAGCTAATATTTTTAATTAGATGCTCAAACAGATTCCGTTTACTGCTAAGCAATATCCTAAACGGTTATAAAATTCACTTCTTACATTATGAAGTTGAAATGCCGATAGTCGATCGCACGCCGCTGAAATTTAAACTTTTAATTCTTCTAAATTTTGATAACTCAAATTTGTATACATAACATTTTTGATATGACCCCAAAGGAAGAAGTCGTTTGGCGAAAGATCAGGAGACCTAGCTGGCCAATTTATGGTGTAATTTGGTCCTATAGTGAGTCCATTAAAACATTTTGAACATATTCCCTTACTTCTCGTGAATTGTGTGCAGGACAACCATCCATTTGAAACCAAATAATGTCTTGATTGTCAGATGCAACTTCTTCCAATGCCGGCCCCACTTGATTTTGTAATAGTTTTAAAAAAGTTTCTGTTCCCAAATTGTGATTCAAGAGAAAAGGTCCAATAATCCGACGTCCAAATATACCCGTCCAAACGTTTACCTTTTGAGGGTATTGAGTCCTTGATGTTTTGAACGTTTGGTTCATTGTTTAATGTGAAGGTGCATTCGTCACTAAAACAAATATTGCGTAAGAAGTCCCTATCGTTATTCGCCCTTTCCATAACTTCAAAACAAAAATCTACTCTTCGGATCTCATCGCCTTCCCTTAATTCCTGAAGTCTTTGATATTTGTACGGATGATATTTATATTTCTTTAATTTGCGTAGTACTGTGCTGTGATTTTTTCCTACAACTTTGCCAAGAAGCCTGGTGCTTATTCCTTTATTTTCTTCTATATGATGTAAAACATCTAAATCGGCATTATTTTCTTTGAGCTCTTCCATCGAGTACATTATTATTTCGCTCTAAAGTTGCATTTATTAATAACAGTACCTTTTGTCTCAAACTTATAAACAATATTTTAAATTGTTGTCTTACTTGGAATGTGTCTATCAGGAAAAAACGTACAGAACATGGCGGATACTCTTCGATAACTATTTTCCATGTAATACCATTTAATCATTGTTATTTTCTCTTCAATACTGTAAAACATGTTAAAATAACTTATACAAAGTAAAACATCAATTAAAAAGTTGACAAGACATTTTATTTATTACTGGTGGATTCATTAAGGTATGTAGCAGGTATGCAACGATTTTACAAATAGTTTTTTTATACGACTGCTTTAGAAAATGGGGTTTTGCACACGCTAAACAAGCTTTGAAAATTGTATTTTGCGCACAATGTGTGCAAGGAAAATATGTTTTTTTTGCACACGGTTCTGTCTTTCAATATGATTTATTCTGTCATTTACTTTTGACATAAGCGTGTGAAAACTTTTCACACGACGTATAAAAAATTTTCACACAGTCCTGTCAAAAGTTAAAAGATAAAAAATAATAAAAATCGCATATTAATCATTATTTTCTGCAGTCGTAGAAAAAGTATCGTGTGCAACACGTTTGAAACGACTCTTTGCACACCACTCGTATGACTTTGCACTCGCCTACGGCTCGTGCACAAACCTCATACTCGTGTGCAAAGAGTCTTTTTCAAAACTTGTTGCACAATATACTATTAATTGCCTTATCAGAAAAAAAAAGAAATTTAGAATCTGAGCTAATCTTATCAACGTTTTCAAAATAGTCATTTTGTTGTAAATTAATTCAATATTTACAACAAAATACAATTTTGTTGTAAATTCAATAGGGTAACCAATATTTCAATGTATCAAAATTTATATGGGATTTCTTATGGCCAGTCTGGCGATGCACCACCCGGTAGAATACCCCCAACGAAAAGAAGGTTTTTCTCGGAAATTTTACAAAATTAAAGTGCAAGTTGTATGTTTAAAGTTTTTGATCCGATAATTTCGTTTCTTTAAAATACCAATTTTGTGGTAAAATTTGTGTCAAATTATATATTTTCTTTATATGAAAATATTAGCCTACTCTTTAAATGATACATGATTTACATAAAATAACTGTTTGTATCTGACTAAAAGAATTGAATTGTAAGTTAGCTATACATCCTTATTTGCGGATGATTAAACTTAAAAATAACTAAAGGAAGTCTTTAAGTTGAAAATTTGTTTAAAATTGTTCTGTTTAATTTAATTATTTGATTAATTTTGTCAGTTAAAATTAATAATAATATGACTACGGTATTGACAACTGATATAAATTTCATGGCCGATTTTGCGCCCCCCAGGTAGCTGCGCCCTTGGCGGTCGCCCATCTCGCCACCGCCTAGATACGGCCCTGGATACAATACAGCATTAATGTGACTTTAATTGGATCGCAGGACCCGCTCCAGCGTTTACGCCGCCCCGGACAAGAAGGCAATTTGCCGCCCCTTATAAATAAATCTGCCACTTAAAATAAAAATTAAATAATTATAAAAACGTATATTTAAAAATAATAATGGAACAAAATTAACATTCAACTAAAGGACAAAACAGTATAAATTAAAAAGTACCGTACCTATGTGTCCATTGTCCGCATTGACGGTTGTTTCCGGATAGTGGAAGGTGTTTCGGTAAAATTGAGTATTTTGTTTGAAATAACCTTTCTAAAATTTGTTGAATTCTCGAGGTATCCTTCAGCGACTAATGTAGACTTCCAGTCTCCAAGACGTTTAATGTTGGATATTTGTTCTTCGGAGTTTGCGAGAAATGTTGCAGAGGACCGGCGAAAGCTATGCCCAGTATACAATTCCTGGTTAAGAAGTTTGAGATAAGCCGCTATATCCGATGGCATTTTTCCGAAGGTATAAATGCCGATATATTGTACTGTACACTCCGTGTTTATAGTTCACAAAAAATCGCCTAAGTGGTGTTGTCGGCTTTATTAAATTTCGAGACTTTCTATATAGATTCAAAAATTTTTCATTTTCGGCATCTCCAGAAATGAAAAAGCTTCTAGAGCTGTGATTTTTTTGAGTCTGGGATGTGTATCGATACTAAATTTCCTTGGTCTTCAATATAGTCCAGACATATTTTTGTTAACTCCTCTCTACGACAAGCGCCAGCTAAGCCAAAAATTGTAGCCACTTTTATATGTAAATAAGTATCATCTGGCGCTTCATCTATGAATTTCGATATTTCTTCTTTTAAAAAGACTTTAGCATTTTTGGGTCTAAAACCAACGCTTTGTTTTTTAAGGTAGGCCGTTACTTTGAAAAACTTGCTTAAATCTATGTTCTTTCGTAACTTAATGATACATTTTCGCATAGGGTATATCTAGACCATAATGTATTGGGCTTACATGTTTTTGATAAATGAGAGAAATAGGCCAGAAAAATCTCCTTTTTAAAAGACTTCACACCCTTACTTTGACACCAGCTCTCAAACATAACAAATTCCTTTTCATACCTATGACGAGATTTTATGGGCAGGAGATCTATACTTGCTATTTTTGCTGCTTCGATAATCGATGCTGGTAAATAGTGGTCAGAATCCATTGAAAATGTTTCTCAAATTTGTTTAAAAAATGCGTGACAGAAAATTAATTTTTGATAGATGCATAAACAATTGGTTGATTGCTATGGATTCTTTTATTATATGGAGTTATAGTTATTAAAAATATGTACTTACATTTGGTAAATTAGGATTATTTTATTTTATTTAATAAATGTTATAAAAAGACTGCAAAATTACAGCAAAATTCAGTTTCTTCAAATATATAACTATTATAAGCAAAATTATGCTATATTCCGCACGCAGATTAGTGCGGAAATGTATAGTTTTCCGCACGCTTGTAGAAAAAAAAAACTTACCCTATATTTAAGGTTGAAAGATGACGGCAGGTATTTTTAAAACCATACATTGTGCCATCTTGGTGTCATCTCTAGAACCTACTTAAGCTCGTTTTTCTACATTTCACCAAAAACGTTTGTCTAATTTTTGTTTTCATAATTGCTTTTTAAAGCCATGCTTACACAAGTTAACTGTAATCTCCTTAGTCAATTTTACTAAAGAATAACACGTTAAAATCGCCTATGCATAGATTTTAAAAAAGGAAATGTTTCTGTCAGTACGTACTTATTACGTGTTAAGTAAGATCTATTTACTACCTAATTTTCAACATTTTCCCTTAGGCAAGTTAATATGTTACATGTGGTCAGTGCAGTTTACCTCCATATTAGGTTTAGATCAAAACTTTTACTGCGCCGTAGCCCTCCAGCAAGGTAAAGCATATTGGGAATAGTTTCGAAAAATGTGGTTGTAAAAATTTAAAATACATACGGGCAATCGTTAAGTGGTTAGTACTGTTGACTTTGAGGCAGTTTCTTTTACGTACTGGTTTATTTATAAAAACCAGTTCATTAGGTTAATTACAGGGTGTCACAAAAGATCCTCTCATATCTTAAGTACCAAGCCTTATCTGTGGAAAGACAAGAGTTTTTGGATGTATGGGGTGGCGGGCATGTTTTTGCTGGAAACTCTTTAGAAAGCTCCATAGACAACTAGTAGACAAAATGTGAAAAATCGAAAAAAACGCATTTTTTTTAATCGCTCATAACGTAAGTATTGGTGGTAGAGAAAAATTATATAGAGACAAAAGTTTCGTAACTGACAAGATTGTTTAGAAATCGCAAAATATATTGCGCTTTTTGCAAAATACCAATAAACAAAATCAGACATACAAAAATAAGTTCTTTGCATGGATTTTTTGGATACTTAATTTAATCTGAGGATTTCCATAATCGTCCAAAAAAACTTTGTGCCATGATGAAACATCATGCCAAAGTTTGTTAAAATCCGTTCGATAGTTTAACACAATAATACCTTTTTACGTAGATTCGTATTTTAAAATTAAAAACACACATTATTTCGTTTTAAATTCCAAAGTCACCCCCATTTCTAAAAAGGGTAAAGGAAAAAATGTCAAAAATAAAGATAAATATGTCCCCCTTGCTGTACTTACTACGTCACCAAAATTTTATGAAAATCTTTCAAAACGTTTTCGGCCAATCTCATTGTAACAGAATTTTTTGACATACGAGGTAGCAGACATGTTTTTGCTGGAAACCCTTAAGAAAAATGTATGAATCAAGAATCCCTTGGACAACTAGTAGACAAAATGTAAAAAAACGAAAGAAAAACTCATTTTTTATTTCGCTTATAACGTTGTAAGTATTGGTGCGGGAGAAAAATTATACAGTGTGTCCCAAATTGGGCCTACATGTATTGGTAACTCGGGAACCATAATAGCTACAGTGTTGGTTAAATTAGGAAAGTTTTAGAAAATTTAATTGCAAAATTAAATCTGCTTTCAGATTTTATTTATCTTTTATGGTTTTTGAGATGATTAAGAAAAACCAAAATGGTGCATTTTTAACTTTTGCCTGTAGCTCGCAAACTACTAATTTTACGGTTTTAAGATTACTACATTATCAGAACACTTTTTTAAAAAGAATTTAATTTAGGTAAAAATATTTTTCTAACTTTATTTGTTTTTGAGATATTTACCCAAACTTTGGATTTTCATACGGACGCCATATTTTTATTGAAAGAGCTCTTCAAGAGCTTTTCATTGATGTATCACAAGTCTGGGTTTTTAGATTGCTTACGCTCGAAAAACGATAATTGATACGCATCCGGAGCGGCATCAACCTAACCATAGACATTTAAGATTCTTAGTGATGAACTTGTTACCCTATGGATCTTTTGTGAAAGCGAAATTCAAAACTTATACAAAAAAAGTGATGCTTTTTGCAAAAATTAATACTTTCTAATATTACCTTAAATTGATAATAATTAAACACAATTAATTGTAATACAAAAATGCATCAGTAAACAAGAAAATAAAATCACAGTACATGTCTTCCTCCATTTTCCACACATTTTTCGCATTTTTCCAACACCTTGCGGCTTACTCGGCGTAACGTGTTTCGGTTGATGGAAGCAAACACATCCTGTACCCTGTGTTCTAGTTCCAGCCTAGTTTTGGGCGGAGAAAACTCGTACACCTTATTTTTTGCGTGTCCCCATAGGTAAAAATCAGGGGGTATAATGTCCGGTGATCTAGCTGGCCAAGTAATTGACCCATTATTAGAGATTATGTTGTCCTTAAAGGTATTTCTTAGGACCTCCATCACCTCCCTGGTACTGTGCGCTGGACATCCGTCTTGCTGGAACCACAAATTATTCATTTCATTTGGCGGAACTGTATTTTTAATGGCCGGTAAAATCTATTCTTGCAGGAGTAGCAAATACCTATCTCCATTCAGAGTTTCTTTAAAAACAAATGGTCCAATTAAACGGTTGTCTGAAAAATAAATGTTTTATCTAATTGTGAGACGTAAATTAAAGGTGCATTTTAAATTACCTATGATGACACACCAGATATTAAAGCCAAACCTTGTTTGTAGCAGTCTTCCTTTTAAATTATGTGGATTTTCTGTATCCCAGCAGTGATAATTGTGCCTATTAAAAATTCCACAATTTGTAAACCGGGTTTTGTCTGTCCAGAGAACCTTGGATTGAAAATTGGGTATCTGTTGACATTTAGTAATAAACCATTGACTAAAGGTGATTTGTCTATTGAAATCATTCCCCTAAAGACCCACCCTGGACAATACGTGGTTTGTATGGATGAAAACGGTGTTTTTTTTAAAGACCGATGCCTTAGGAATTGTTGTCTGTTCTTCCACTTTTCTAACCAATGTTGTGGAATCATCTCTAACGTTGTCCATTATAATCGCTTCTCTTGCTTTATTACTTTTTATATAGGTTTTGGGATTCGGTTTCACAAAAGATCCATAGGCTAACAAGTTCGTAACTAAGAATCTAAAATGTCTTTGGTTAGGTTGTTGCCTCTCCGGAAATTGTCCTTCGTATGCAAGTCCGCATATCCACCTTTTCATCATTGGAATAATTAAAAGCCATTATTGTAAATACTTAAAATATTCCAAACTTGAATTTTTGTTGAAGACGTTTCTAAACGAGAAATAAGATGCACGCTTATTTTGAAATTTATATTATTTAAATTATAAGATGCGTATCATTTGTTTTTTATGAAACGAGGCGGCCATTACGCAGTCTAGTCTAAGCCTACTATATATCAAATAAACAAAAATTATCGTTTTTAGAGCTTAAGCAATCTGAAAACCTAGACTTGTGATACATCAATGAAAAGCTCTTGAAGAGCTCTTTTCAAAAATGAAAAATCCAATATGACGTCCGTATGAAAATCCAAAGTTTGGGTAAATATCTTAAAAACAAATAAATTTAGAAAAATATTTTTACTTTAATTAAATTCTTCTTAAAAAAGTGTTCTAATAATGTAGTAATCTTAAAACCGTAAAATTGCTAGTTTGCGAGCTACAGGAAAAAGTTAAAAATGGACCATTTTGGTTTTTCTTACTTATCTCAAAAACCATAAAAGATAAATAAAATCTGAAAGCAGATGCAATTAAATTGTCCAAAACTTTTCTAATTTAACCAACACTGTCGCTCTAATGGCTCCCGTGTTACCAATACATGTAGGCCCAATTTGGGACACACTGTATAGAGAGAAAAGTTTCGTAATTAATTTTCCTCTAAGACCAGATTGATTAGAAATCCCAAAATCTATTGCGCTTGTTGTAAAAGAATAATAAACCAAATCAGGCATAAAAATTTAGTTCTTTGCATGGATTTTTTGGTTACTTAAAATTAATCTGATCAAGTCAAATCAAGTGTCAAAGTTTGTTAAAATCCGTTTGATAGTTTTACACAAAAATTTTGCAATATAATTGTGTTTTAAAAATTGACAATTTTGCAAATTGAACCTAGAAATTCGAACTTTTTAGGATAGGATAGGATCATTGGCCGCCTTTCGCAATTGTTTAAAGTTATGAACAATGCAAAGAGCAATAATTGTTTAAATAATTTATATATTAACAAATGAAAAAAATGGTCTTAAGGTAGCTCACTCGTAAAACGGTTTTTCTTAAGAATTAAAAGAAATTAAAATATAGGGTAAATACAAGCGTCTTTTATCGAATTTAAAAAAAACGATTTTTTATAGGTTTTTACGATATTTTTTAAAAACTAATGCAATATAAATCAAAGTTGATCGTTTTGTTAAAAAGATATTGACTTTGAAAGTTTACAAGTGTTGTGTACAGTTCCCCACAAAAATAATATTTTTAAGCATTGAGAACCTCTAACTTCTTGAAAAGCGTATCCGATCTTATTTGGAACAGCGCTAAATTTGTAGTCTATTCAAAATACTGCATCACGAATTAAACTAAAATAGGAAAAAACAATGATCTGTACGGGTACTAGTCAAGAAAAAACCGGCCCGTTCAACAATCAATTTGATGGGCGAGTTCAGCGCGGATGGCATGGAAGAGACGAAGATAAAAGATGTTTATCCTAATCTCGATTTGACTTGAGGACGGGCAGAGCTTTACTCACTATAAGGCGATACTTTTGTCTACGACTGTCGCGAGTGTGCGCTTCACTGCTTTTATCCACTTTTATCGACGTTCTATTAAATGAGGTTTTAATGGAAACGAATAAAATTTTATATTTGGCTTGATTTTACTGTATTATGACAAAACACAACACAACAACAGGTGTTACCAGATCTTGGCTTGTTTTAAAAGTTTTTTTTTCATTCATAATCACTTAATTATAATTTTCTGATTAATATTTATTGTTTCACTAAGGTATTGTTATATATTTATGTATTAAATTTGAATGAAATAATTAATAAAAATTACATAATTCGTGAGTCAGTATTGAAATGCACAATATCTGATTTAGAGAGGAGCGAATGGGGCGATCGCCCTCCCCCCGTCAGCCAAAAAGAAGGGGAAAAATTAAAAAAAAAGTAAAAAATTAAAGAACGTAACGGTTGTTACGGTACATAGTTAGTTATTAATTAAAAACTTTTTATGTTGCCTATTGCATTTGGTTAGGCATTAGTAATTTGTAAAAAATAAGGTGGTCGCTATAATACGTAGACCTGATTGATTGATTGATTGATAAAATAAATACACAAGTTGAGGTTTTGTCCGCCTCGACACTGCAGTATACGTAGACCTACTAGTCCAGGAAACGAAGCTGAAAAACGTGCAAAACCTGGCAATTATTTCAAAATGCATAGATTTGCATGAAAATGGGGTTAAGCTTAACTTTCCGTCCTCTTCAAAATCTATATTATGCCGATGGGCGCTTTTTATTTTTTAAGGGTGAAAACTACCCTTTATTGCTAAACCTATAAAACTATACATTAAAGCTTAAGTTGAGTGAAATTTCAGTTAAGTAGTTTAAAAAAGTAGTATTTTGTTTTTTTTAAAACATTATTTGAAATATTTCAGCCCTTAAAAATCAAACCATATGATTAAATTTTTAAAAAATTATTTACCTCAAGAAATTATTATATTATCACAGTGTTTGCATAAAAATTAGGGATTAAGCTTAACTTGCCCTTCTCTTCAAATCCTTATTATGCTAAAAATAGCTTTTTATTTGTTCAGGGGTAAAAACTCCCTCTACTTTCAAAAGCCTTCAAAAAATTTCATATTAAAGCGTAAGTTACATACGATTAGGCTCAAATATGTTGAAAAATAAGTATTAATTGCTTTGAAACATTATTTAATATAATAACCCTTAAAAACCAACCCTTATTATGATTTAATTCTAAAAAAATTAACCTAGAAAAATTAACCTAATGTCACAGAGTTGTAATTAAAAAAATATGAATGCTTAAAAGTATTACTAATTTAATATTTGTAATTTTTTTATCCTCAAAAATCCCCAAAAATGCAAAAAATAGTACAAGACTGCTGATTTTTTAAAAAATGCATCGAATCGCATAAAAAGTTGGAATTAAGTTCGACTCACCCTTAAAGTGCATACGTTTTTTTTAGGAGGTGAAAACTACCCCTTATTACTAAAACTTTTAAAACTTACTTTACTTTTACATTTAAGCTTAAATCAAGTAAAACTTGGGTCAAATAGGTTGAATAAAAAATGTTTAATCTTTAAAATATTAGTTGAAGAAATTCAACACTTAAAGTTGTTATGGATTAATGAAACAAATATATTTAATGGATAAACTAGACAAAAAAACGTACAATTACTTTAAACAATGTATTGAAATGAAAACATATTTACAAAAAAAATGTATTTGAGCTTTTAGAATGCTCCAAAAAATTTGTTTTTAAGCATAACTCCTTTAGTTTTCGTGATAAAAAGTTCTTTAAAAAAATCATTTTGTTGGTTTTTTTCAAGAGTGGTGTATATAAAAACGGTTTAAAAGGGTAAGTTTAAAGGGCTAAAACAAGGTAGTGCTCGTCTATACACACGCGTTTGAAACGTTTATATCTCACTTAATTTCCGTCATACAGTAAATTTTAAAAACGCAAAATGTTTGTAATTTAAAGAGCTACAATTTGATGCTTTGTTGACGTATCTCCCTCTCATTTAGGTTTCAAGTTATTTTAAAGAAAAGGTAAATTTTTGTTAAAATTCTGAAATTTGATTTTCACTTGCAGCTGCATTTTTTTCAAAATTAATCAATTTAAATCGGTTAAAATTTTAGAATGTATTTATGATACATAAATAAAGAGATTCTAAAAAGAGATAGCACTCAGATTAATTAGGTTAATAATTAAGGGGGTTGTCTTTGAAGACTTTTGCACTTAAAAAATTTTGCTCTAACCTTATTTTAATCATAACTGACTCAATTTTTAGGATACATACCGTTTTTTTTAAGAAAGGTCAGTTTTTTGGGATAAAATGCATACTTATCGGGTTATTCGCAAAACTTTATTTTTACGACTAAAAACTTCGACTTTCGATTGCAAATAACTTGAAAAGTATACATGTTACAACAAAAAAAAAGCATAGAACATTTTTTGCTTAGAAATCATTTTTCTATCGACTCCTGTGTTTAAAATATAAAAAACTTTGACCCTTGAGATGGCTTGTCAACCATCCTCAAGGTAAAGGTGCCCTTTGACATGATATAGATTTTAATCCTTGGACTATTTCCTACCTACTGTCAAAATTTCAATTTATTCTATGCATTTTGAAAAAATTGCTAGACAAAATGGTTCGTTTTCTGGACTATACCGTAATTTGCAATTTACAAATGAAGCCAGACGCGTGGCTAACCTGGACGGGGGTGCACTAGTCCTCCGTCTCTCGTAAGGATTTTTTGAATCCGCCCTTGGAAATGCATGTTTATAAACAGGTCGTCCTCACGTGCGAACTTACAAAACTAACAAGAGAGGCGGCACTAGTTCTTACGCAGGTTCTCTATATCTGCAGCTCAACGCATAAGACGCGATAAAAAATAATAAAGATAAAATACTGCAATCTTAAGAATAATAACTAATAATAATAATAATAATAATAAAATGACACTAACATTTAGATAAATGGTAATTAACTAGAATAATTTACCTAAACTTTCAGTAAATCAGTTCTTAACTTAATCTATCCGCCGGGTTGCCACCACAAATAGTCCTTTAAGGCTATTATTCAAGAGAAAAATACTACTGCGTAACCCTTATTCAATACCTTTAACAACCATCATTTAATTGCTGCATAGCATAGATAAGCCCTAAAATATTAAGACGAGGAGAAAGATCCATCACGTAACATTTATTCATTGTGTAAAGTTTGAATACTGTGTTAGCCGATGATGGATTAAACAAGGGTAAGATACCCTAGATCTATCTAATTTAATCAAATTATTTAAATTGAGGCGCTGTTGAATTCAATCAAGGCTTAAATCCGTCGGAGAAAATTTGTCGGGGCTGCTCTAAAAAGGTTTATTTATTAAATTACTTTTTATTGCAACTGAGAATTTGAAATATTACCGTATTTTAGATAAGGTGGATGATTATGATTATAAAATCTCGACGAGTTATTTTTAATTATAAAATGACATTCTGTCAAAAGAACCTTAACAGAACTTTCCAACGTTTATTAAAATTTTTAAACTATATTTACGATAATTTTAATATCTCATTTAATTTTCGAGCATATACCTACTGGAGGCAGCCTTGTCGCTTGGCCGTGCGAAAAAGCTAGCGAGGGAGAAATTCTATCTTGCTTCTTATGCTAAAATAGGTGGTGGCTGAATTTAATTTAAAATTCCGCCGACCAATTACAAGCGGCATATAAATATTTAAGACCTTTCGGAATCCATGGCGGCTCGTCGGTAATCAGAATAATTACGTAAATTTCATTACAAATATTTTTACTGAATGAAAATGTAATGTTTGTAGTAAAATAGTTCGATTTTTTTATCTTTATGACAGCCCACGAAGGTTACTATGATGCCTAAGTACTAGGTACCGCGGGTACTGGGTTTTTAGATGTTTAACCCAATTTTTTCCTAGTTTCGTCAACGCTGTCCAAGTACCAAAACATGTCGATATTCCGTTAGTGTTTATGTTGTTGGGTAATAATTATTTATTTAGCTTACAACGATATACAATTTATGTGAATTTAAAGCGTCGGCGTCGATCAAAGGGCGCTTAAAGACAATCTTGCTCTACTCTGATCAAGGGCTAGCGCCGGTGCTGATCAGACCTACTATGATATATGTTCTTTCGGAAACATTTTATTTCTTTTTATTAAGTATATTTAGTACAGTATAATAAAAGTAATAAAAGAAAAACTTTTGATCATTGCACCAAACACCCAGTTTTACTGGATGTACCCGAAAAGTCCTATCAAAATATGATGCCTTAAAATCTAATTATTGTTGTATTAATTCTATATTGTATTGATATTGTAGATTAAAAAAACCAAGATTTATTTTTTTTTATTTAAAATCAGCATACAATTATTAGTAAAGTATCCATTGATAGATTATATTAGGTACAGTAACATTATTTAATATTGTTGTAAACGTAAACAATCAAGTATCAATCAAATCAAATGTTGAGTAGTAAGATTGTGTCTTCGATCATTCAAAATATTTTTAAAAATGGAAAACGATGGTCGCTCCATAGTTTCTGGCAAAAGTTCTGCCGTCCCATTAATACAACTAGCAATTTGACACAAACTTTTAAAAGGGGGGTTATTGTGGCAACGTGTTGTTACTTTTAAGTATATGAGAAAAATGTGTGCAGATCACGGCCATGTCTTTTTTATTATAGAATCGTTAAATGCTTTCTTGGACTCACAAACTGCCATTGATTCAGCTCTGTCAAAGTCATTTACTACTTCTTTAATTGCCTCAAACTGTTTATTGTAAAACGGCACTGCTTCTACCCACGTTCCTCTTCGAGTTACAACTGGTTCGGGAGGAAGAGGCACATTTGGTAATTTTTCTTTGTAGGCTTTATTACAAGCAGGTGCCTTAAAAAAACTTTTTTTGTTGATGAAATTAATTTATTTACATTCCCAAACGTAGACCCTATTTCTTTAGCAAGTTGATGTACTCCATTGCAAAGCAAGTCACATGAATCAAATTAGGATAAAATACTTAAAGGACCTTGGCTGTTGTGATCATATAGGAAGCAGCATCTAAAAGAAATATAAACTCTTCTTTCTGCACATGATTCAGGAAATATTTTTTTATACCTTCATTCACAATTCTAGCAATCGTAGAATTATTTGTTTTATTTAATTTTTTGCAGGCCACCACATAGAAAGAAGAAGGTTCCATTTTAATTGTACCCGCCCTTCTGCTAAAATCCAAATAAGATTGTCCTTGAGTTCATTACGTATTTCTTCCATAACATGTTGATTAATTCAATAACACTAAAATCTTGGACTTCCATTGTCTTTATTTGTTAATTGATACCTAGGTAAAACTAAGTAATAACTAGTTATCACTTGAAAACGGTTGGGGATACATCACTAACCGAAACGTTGTGTATCAATTAACAAATAAAGACAATGGAAGTCCAAGATTTTAGTGTTATTGAAACCATAACATTGTCTTTAACACTTTTAAAAAATGTTGATTAATTATTATGGTATATAATTTTTACGCAATGTTAATTCGTTTGGTTCAATATTTTTGCAGAAATTGTTTGAGGATAGGATTTTTTTATTTTATGAAGAGAAATATTGCTTGCAAGGAATGCTTTACATAAATACATGCTCAATTGGTTGTTTTGTTTGTATTTAAAATTAGAAATAAACGCAGTTATAAGTTGTTGTCGTGAACCTTTTTTTTTTAAATCCTGCGATGTGAACACTTATATTTGAATGTTGGTCTATTTGAAACTTTTTAGCGCACGAAATATTTTTTTCACAAACTCGAAAATATAAAACATTTCCGTCGTATGTAAATGTTCCAGAAAAGTCAGTTATTGACGAAGACACACTTTTTTCGGAAGGCATAGTACACTATAAAATCTTGACAGATCAACCAGTACACACGTCCACACAGTCCCACTGTGTTTAGTTAAATCTGGTTAGTTGAGGTTAGGTTCTCTAATGTTATTTTTTTTACTTATTAAAAATACACGGTAGTAAAAGGAGTCTAAAACCCTAAGAAAATAAAAAATATTTAAAAAACTCTATTATTACAATAGTTAATTTTATCTTCTTTTAGACATTTATTATATTCTTCCAAATAATTTTTTTTAAAAGGTACAAAAAAACTTTACATCACCCGTAATCATGTTCTAATAATTCTATTTTAATTTTTAAACAAAAAACATTTATAAACTTATGTCTCTACTCTAAGATTTTAATTAAAAAAAATTAAGAACTTACAACAGTGGGTCAGTTAAAAGAAAGGACACAAAATTTTTCCTGCAGCTAAAGCTTATTTAATATAAAATTTCAAGAACATGACCTCGTTTTATAAACTGTTATAAAATTTTGACAGAAACTTTTGTTTGTGGATTTTATTTTTGGAACTAAATCGACATTTTATTAAAAGTCAAAAATGAATTGATAAAAAAGTCAAATTTTAATTAAACTTTCTCATTATTAGCTGGATAATTTACATACGATGCAGAATTTTGATTGACCCTATATCACGAAAACGGAAACAAATTTACTCGACTGTAACACTACGTAACACCAAAGAGAAAAGATTGTGCATCCGATGGATTGGTCGCAAATTGCAAGATATCGATCGCATCTGAAGTAGACGGCCGATACTTCCTTGCGTTAATATTGGCCGACATTACTAATTTGCTATAATTGACTTAATCATCAATTACGAAGTCATCTTATACGGCACTTAGAAACTGGATGTTGTGTGCGCCCTTTCAGGGGCGGTGCTTCTCTTGCCGGATCAGACATCGCTACGCCAGTCATCCGGCGGACACTGCAGAGAACGTAACAGCGCGCCAATTGTATAAGCTCCCGAGACAGACGCGCGAGCTTTCGTGTTCTTTCAAACTTTCGTTTAGCGGACAGCCATGAAAGTTTAGATAACAAGTAAAAAAGTTTAAAAATTTTGCTCCATAATGGCTTATAAACTTATGCTTCTTCTATTTATGAGTGTGGCGTCTGTTTTGTGCGTAAATGAAAACTTTCTAAAAATGTTCGAGGGTCAACAGACCCCGGTGGATCCGTGTTACGATGAAGACCGTCCTCGGCGATGCATTCCCGATTTTGTTAACGCCGCTTTCGGGGTGCCGGTTAAGGCGTCATCTACCTGTGGTATGCATGCCCCCGTTCATTATTGTGAGGCTCCAGAACCCGGTGCCACCCCTCAGTGTCATATTTGCGATGATCATCAATCGCGCACAAGGTTCCCTGCTGTTCACCTTACTGATTTAAACAACCCGAATAATGTTACTTGCTGGAGAAGCGAACCCCTTCCTCCAGTTACTTCCATAGACGCTCCTCCTGACAACGTTACTTTAACGTTAAGTCTTGGTAAAAAGTATGAGCTGACTTACGTAAGTCTTCAGTTTTGCCCAAATACGCCTAAACCCGATTCAATAGCGATCTATAAGAGTATGGATTACGGAAAGACCTGGCAACCATTTCAATTCTATTCCAGCCAGTGTCGACGGGTTTATGGACGACCAAATAGAGCTACAATTACCAAAACTAATGAGCAGGAGGCACGATGCACTGATGCTCATCGATATACCGGAGGAGATTCTTTTGGTTTTGGTCAAACTTCTCGAATTGCTTTTAGTACCTTAGAAGGTCGCCCTAGTGCTTTGGATTTCGATAACTCCCCTGTTTTACAAGATTGGGTCACTGCTACGGATATTAAAGTGGTATTTAACCGTTTGCATATGCCAGTAGAAGATCTGTCAGATAATCTTGATATCTTGGTGGATGAAAACATGTACAACAAACACTTTGATGAAGAAAACTTAACAAGGGAACCATCGGTTCAGTTGGTAAACGAAATGCAGGTTCTGGATAACGAAGCCTCTTCAACGAATACCAAAACCTCCGTCACGGTGGACATGGGGTCGAACGGCATACACGGATATCATCAAGTAACCCATCAATATGCGGTCGCGGATTTTGCAGTTGGGGGCCGTTGTAAATGCAATGGTCATGCAAGTCGTTGCGTGATCGGACGAGATGGACAGTTAGCGTGCGAATGTAAACATAACACTGCTGGAAGGGATTGTGAACGCTGCAAGCCGTTTCATTTTGATAGACCTTGGGGAAGAGCTACTGCAAGGGATGCCAACGAATGCAAAGGTAAGAACTGTCGATTTATAGTTAATGTCAAGTGGTTCTATTTAATATTATATAATCGATTAAACCGAAAGAATTTAGTTTCGATTAATAACAAATTAGCGCTAACACATTCAATCTGATTTTATTTGATCAGATAATATCATGTGATAACATATTTACGTTGCAGAAATTAATAGGCGAATGATTTATTCGACCCTAAGGCTTTAAATTTGTAAATGTATTAGGGATTAAAAACGGCTATAACTGAATATAAAATTTTATTTATATTCATCATATTCGGGGGTATTTTATCCCTGAAAATTAAAATATATAACATTAATTAAAAATGTGGATTATTATTTACTTAGTAATAGTTATAGTTTAAGTTATGGCTAGTACAAGATTTTATAAACTTAATTCTGTTCCTTTTTTTCAAAAAATGACGTAAGCAAAAATAAATCAAGAAAGTCGCCCCATTGGCCAATTGTGTTTGTAACCATGGCTATCCAATACATTATGGTTCAGATCTTTTTGTTTTCATCATTTTTAAACGCAAAGAGATTTTATTAGTAGGCATAGTTAATTGGGTCGATAAGAAAGCACATCATGATTCCCATTTTTTTTAAATACGTGTTCATGTCAGCAAAGTTGCAAGATGTGTCGTTTTAAAAAATGACGATAAAGAAACTAAATAATTTACTAATGTATTATTTAAAGATTTTTTAATATAATCGAAAGATTGTTTAAAGATTTACCTCAGGAAATAAGACTCCGCCAATAAGAAGTCTAAAGGTCAATTTATAAACTTGACGTTCCGTTCCCGCTGCTGTTGCAGTTTCCACTTGCAAGTTAAATTTATGGCGTTTAATGTACCTACTTATAAACGCCGTCGCCGCAGTTGGCTTGCTGTTCAGTTGTCATATTGAGCAATTTACGAACTGCAGCGGTGGCAGCGTCAACTGCAGTAAAAAGGCGACGCCAACGAAACGTTAAGGTTATAAATCAGCAGTTATTCTAGCAGGATTACTTTATATTATATCAATAAGGTTTTCCGGATAAGTAATTATTTGATAATTGCATTGTACTCGTAAGTTAAACATTTTCCCAGAAGTAATTAAGAGAAAGCAGTAAATTCAGTAATAATACATTGTTTTTGAATGATCTTGGGGAAAATTTTTTTTTTAGATAAAGTCTACCTCTTGCTAACAAAGGGTTTTTTTCAGAATTTATTGTAGAATCCAGTTGGGTGCCCAATTTTCTTATCGGTCACAGTTTTAAAGATAAGACAAAGTTGCTTTGTTTTGAATGGGACACCCTCTATATTATTTTATTATTTGTTTTAAAATAAAATTACTTCACTATTGATACTACACACTTTATTTCCTCTTATTTAAAAAAAGGGGTATTTTTGTGAAAAAATGAATTTATGACATCACGAACCAGAACATATTTTTTAAATTTTACACTCCTTGTAGTAAATTTTTACATAAATATGCTATTTACTATTGTTTTCTATCTTTACTAACAACTAGGATAAGGAGGTGTACTGGAAACGACAAAATTTAAAAAACGCCCTGTATGTCAGAGACTAATCATAATCAAGTTACCCATGATCGGTTTATATGGTTGCAGTTGTACCTCTTGTAGTTTTTCCAATACTAGGAAAATCCATCGAAAACGCGCCACCTTACAAATAGGAAGTTCTACATTAAGTAGAAAATCGCCAAGAATCTCACACCGAGGTTTTTGCAGATCTTTACGGTTTGGAGTCTCTTACTTACAAAAAATATGGTTTCTCATTTCCGTGTGTCTGTCGGTGTGTTTTTCTGTATGTCAACGTTTCGAACTAAATAAAATATATATTTTAAATTTGGTACATGTGCAAAACTTAAGAGGAGTAAGCGAGGTTTTGTTGTTAAGCAACATCGCTTGAAGAAAAGGGGAAAGACAATTATTTTAATTTTTGCAAAATAAAAATAAAAAATAAACCTATTGCGTTTCAGGAATGCTTTGTTGTTATATGCTGTGATGAACGAGGTTTTCCTTTTTGGAAAATGTAAAGACATTTTTTTTATCTCAGGTCAATTCACTAAAGGGGGTGGATAAAAGGCAGTAGATTAACAAGGGATATTTGGGGATTTGAAGGGGAAGAAAAGACCTGTTCTAGGAGCAGTCCGGATGATTTGGGGTGAAGAAGCAAACAAAGTCAGAATTTTGGTACTTTTTCAGATATTAAGGAAATAGATTCTTAAGAGTAGCATTTCGTGTTACTCTGTCGCTTGGCCGCAGCAGGCAGCAGATTCCACAGTCTAGATACTTAAGAAATAAATATATACCCAATTTTTAGCAATAGTTGAGACAATAGTAAAGAAGAATTATTCTGTGGTAAATAAGCATAACTTGTATAGAGATAATTATGTATTTTACATATATAAGTGGATGGTTCCTGGCTTATTTGTTTTAAAAGATATATGGCAACCTTAAATTACAAACGAGCCTCCGGCTATTTAAAATGAAAGAGATACGCGGCTGAAGTTTTTGTGCAAACTAAAATGCGGCGATGTAGCCACATATAAACGTATAATACTGCTGTTTCGTGGTTATATATTTGGCAATTAAAGTTGATAAGAGTATTGTTAGGCAAAATATTTAATGTTTAAATAATAAATACTCCTCTAGGATTTAAAAGGGATCAGTAAGAAAGACTTTTGGTATTTATATTCTTCTATAAAGGTATTTAAGTGTTTCTCAAGTATTAAAATACTTCTTAAAAATTTATATTTATATTTATACTATTTTTCCAAAGGAGCAGAGAATGTAAGTTATGAAAAGTAGTGTGTTGCGGGATACACGCAATATTTTTTCCTTATTTTGAATATGATATGATTTTTTCCAATGTTTTCTAATTTTGACATTTAAAGTGATACTTTTCAAAACTCATTGACATTGCCAAATATCTTACTTTTCATCACCAGTTGCGAAAAAATTTACTTTTAGTAACTAATTATGAAAACTAAAATATTTGACAACGTCAATGAGTTTTGAAAAGTCTCACTTTAAATGTCAAAATTAGAAAAATATATTTTTTTTCTGACGGCTATTCCTAACATTTCGTAACTATCTTTCTTAATGTATACCTGGCTACGTGTTTACCGAGCTATTTACTCATTCTTTTTCGATAACTAATTATAATATAATTTTGATTCTGATGTATTCCCACTTCTTTTCATATTTCCATTGCTCTTATATCGTAATAGCCTTTCTGAGTTTCCGGTGAATGATAGAATGATCTGTTAATATCACTTTACTATCCAGTATTACTAAATTTATGTCATGAAAAAAATTCAAATTTGACTTATCTAACTTAAGCCTCAATTAACTTCATATAACTGTTGATAAGTTTTACGTATATTGTTGTGGCCGATTGATGCATCAAAAAAATCTTCGTTGGGTACTTGCTAAGATGAGAACGCCTTTAATAATAAACACAAAAAAAACTGAAATAATTTTAGTATTTTAACAAAGGACTTCTTATAAAAATAAATAAACGTAAAAGAAAATGAATTTATATTATAAAATAAGGATAATTTTGTGGCATCAGTGTCATTTATTTTTTCTTATTTTTAAAAATGTACCTGTAACAACAGATTAATATGACATTTATGACATTACGTCATCAATTTTTGAAATAAGCTCTTAAAATTTCTAAAATTTTTATATTTATATGAAAATAGTTTTGGTTTAAATTATGCAAATTATTCAAATTTGGTAAACTTTTTAAACTAATTTTGTTTTGAAAAATTTAAAAGACTTGCCACCAAAACGTTGATAGATTTTATGATAGTTATGGGTTTTTTTGGGTTATTCTTGATTTGTCTCTGGCGATTTATAGATTCACAAGATCCCATCGTTTCTGTGTACGCCAGGATCGATACCCTGGGACCAGCGAGTAACCAACGAATATTTTTTGACATCATTTACCTACCAGCTTGCAAATATCTTACTTTAAGATCAAAGGAAATTTTCAAAAAATTAGTGCATGTAGCGGAAGTTGCTCTTGTTACATAAAACATTAGTCAACCTATATTTATTCCGTTTCAAATCTGTTTGATATCTTGGCTAGGTGTAGCAATATTTTTCACCACCATTTAAGAAATTTTTTATAAAAACGTTTTCTGAGTAAAGGGCACAAAAAAATGCATCTGAAACTTCTTCGCGTAGCTGATGCACCCATCATCCGCGAGAATCACGACACCAAACCGCCCGCCAATATGATGCGCGATGCAAAAAGGTAAGATAAAATGCAGTAGTTTATCGTCCTTGCGCATTGTGTCTCGTTACTCTAGGTCTAGGTCTAGACAAGTTTACAAAAGAAGAGATATGAGGCGAGCATAAAATGCGCAAAAAATGTCGCGCAATGTAATACCGCCTTAATATTGCGCTCTTGTCTTAGTTTTTTATTCGATTAAGGTAATGCAGTTTCCCATTCTTACTAGAAAGGAATGTACAGGGTGGCGCTTTGTCGATACATTTCCATATTATTGGGAAAACTATAAAAAATAAAGCAAATCTGATGGCACACTTACGAGTTCGACGATGAATAAGCACACCATTCTTCTCCGTGGTTAGTAACGATAAAAAAAGTGAAAACCAAGTTTGTGTTGAATTTTTTGTAAAATCCTGTGGGGTGCACAATTTTCTTTTATCGGTTACAGTTTTTAAAATATAATGCAAAGTTACTTTTTTCTTTAATAAGACACCCTGTAGTATATTCTTCTACTATTTTTTTTTAAATAAAATAATCTTATTATTAATACTACACCCTTTATATTTATTTTCCAAAAATAATTATTTGTAAAAAAACGAAATTTATGAAGAAAGATATAAAAAAGTATTTAAATCTTTGCAATCCTTGTATAAAATTTTATTATTATTTTCCTAATTATTTATTTATCATTCATTTATATTATTTATAGATTTAGAGGCAACTTAGTTTTTATCGGTTTTCATGTAGTCTTTTAAAAGTAAAAATGCTTAGTTGCCTTCTTTTTGAATATCCAGCGAAATAAATTTCTAAAGCATATGCACTTTTCTTTCCATTTTTAATGTTACATTCAATAAATTATATATTTTAAAGTTTTCAAAATCCATTTCATTTAAATCATAATTTAAGAACACGAAAACATGGCAGTATGTAATTTTTATTTTTGCTTAAATAGCATACAAAATATTGCAACCATCATTTGTTTCTAAGCCAACTTGCATTCTACTAAACAAAATGTTTACTTAGTTAATTAAAAATAAGAATTCATAAAAAAGAGGCAGTTGCCTTATAATTTAAAAAAAGAATTTATTCTCTTTACAAAAGTAATCAACGAGAATTGATCAGTTTATTGCAATGTTAATTTTATGCAAAGTGTGCAAAAATTAAATTTTATGAGGTTTTCCTTGAATTTTTTACAAATACCCAACTTTTTTGAAAATAAATGTAACATGTGTGGTATCAGTAAACAGATAATTTTATTGGGAAACAAAATGTCAAACAATATACAAGGTGTCGAATTTAAAAAAGAAACTTTAAATTATATATGTAAAAACGTATTTAATAAAAATAATTATATAAAATTCTACATAAATATGCTATTAACCATTATTTTTTATCTTTACTAACAACCGAGATGCGAAGGTGTACGATACATGAAAATTTGAGAACCCCCTGTATATCCAAGACAAATCAATACATCTAAAAGGACAGAAACAAAGAAAATAAATAAATAAAAGAATATAAGAAATAGTTTGTTTCTTGTATTAGTGGTATTTTTGTGATGTTTTCCATGTTTTTTACGCTTTAAAAAAATACAATGGAAAAATTAGAAAAGAAGGCTGCAGTTACTTTAACCATCTTTTATACTGGCTCATCATCCACATTTTTAATAATAGCGTTACAGGTAAAAAACCGAGTAAAAAACAGAAAATAAAATAGGCCTCCGCTAATTTTCACTCATTTTATTATTTTTATGTTTTTAATAATAATAATATTATAAACCGCGGTACTAAAATATTTTAGGTTATGGTTTTTTAATACTTTTTTCTACAAACTTCAGTAAAAGTTTGATTTTTAATGCATGCTGTCAGTGTCTAAAATGTCATTTTATGACACTGGTATTAAAAGTAATTACTTTTAACATAGATAAGAAATTACAGAAACGTAATACTTGGATCAAAATAAATTATTTATTTAATTAAAGGTACAATTACTGAAAATACAATTAATACAAGAAACTCCATGGCCAATTTCATTGGTGGTTGTTACACAATTTACTTTGCTTAGATATGTACGCGTATGATTTTTCTTGTAGCGAGTCCGTCAACAAACTAGCTGAGGAACGTCGGAAGCAATGTCCAGTGTAAAGATGAGAATCAGGCATCTTATAAAAACTCTTGAATGTTTAATATTCACTAGACGAAGGGCTATGTACTTTTTATAATAGTTCATATATAAAGTACCACTAATTACAAAGGTTGCACATTAGTTTTTGTGTCTGGCATATGCCCACTTAGTAAAGTTCCTAATTCTTCAATGTTATTTAATGTCAAATTACACAGTTTTTCTCAACGACAGGCTCCAAATACAACGAAAATTGCGGCTACTTTTTGCATAAGATATATTTCATCCGGGGCTTCTGCGAGAAATTTGTCGATTTGTTTTTTTGTCAATATTTTAGACTTTTTCGGTCGATATCCTTCACCCTTTGGCTTTAAAAAGGCAACTAGCGCCTTTGGCGTCGTGATCCAAACTTCCGTTCTCACAAAATAAAATGTCACTTTTAGCACTTATGTTATAAATAACTATGTTCATTAAATGAGCTCTTTCTTGTGACTGTCATGTTTTAAATCTTTTTCAAAATACGTGAATATATTACAGAAAAACTTTCCATCGTATTGAACTTGATTCAAATCGCCAGAAATACAGAATCGACTTTAGTGTTTTACTCAACATTTACTGAAACAAAACGTTCTTATCGCATTTTTTGATGGACTAAGATGAATCGGATTGGCAAGATTATTTTTAATGTAAAGATGTATCCTTACCGTGGACAACAGACTTTTTATTATGCGATCCGAACTCAGCGAAATTAACTTACGTATTCGGCAAAGATTAAGTCGATTCGTCGAAGATGTTCCTACCGGTCGGTGATCATAGATTACGTTATGCAAATTCCATATTTAATGGATGATTTATAAAACCTATAAAAAATAAATGCCCATTAATAAAAATTTTACACTTGAAAGGCATTAATATTCATGGCATCTTCGAATTACGGCACTTGGTCCGAAGCCTTATAGTGTTAATTTATTTCAATAAAATAAATGCCCACATGCTGCTGCCTGCTTCTATCGTAAAAAAGTAAATGCCATTTTGCATGCGAGATTGTTCCAGCCTTCAACAAAAATTAAAAGTTTGACATAGCATTTTGCTTTTTAGAATATTATGTATATAATATTGCAGTCAACATTTAATCTCAAAGAACAGTAAGAACAAATGTAATAAATTATAGTTAAAAAAAAATTCATAGGTGGTAGAGGAGCTTTCCTCGCCTGAGGCGGTACCACCCCACTTGCCCTTTAAAGGACTCGTGAAGTCTCAGGACGTTTCGAGTTCTGGGCGGTGAGTCAGTTTTCCTTCTTCCTCTTCTTTCTTTTTTTTTTCTTTCTCTTTTTTTCCACTCTACTAAAATTTGGAAATAATGATGATGGCACACCCGAACGTAAAGTTATCCAGAGGTAAAATACCCCTCCATTCGGTTCTCCGGGCGAGGGGTACATTTGGGGGCCACCATCGAAAAGTCTAATATCCTTCACAAATATATGTGGGCTTAACTCCAACGTAAACTCTGTTCACCATTATCTTCAATCCTCCAAACCCCACATACTATTTCTCACCGAAACCCAAGTAAGTCCCCAAACAGCAACCAACCACCTCCTTTTCCCAGGTTTTGAACTCATTTTAACTTTTCGACCCCATGGCGGCGTTTGTGCTTACGTTCGCAACGACCTGGCTTGTGCTAGGGTTTCTAACCTCGAATCGGGTAGGCCTGATATTCTTTGGCTTAAACTTTCTTTCAGATCTTCTACCAAATTTATCTGCTGTATATACCGGTCCCTGTCCGACAATTCCTACAACGAGCTCTTTGATTTCCTTTCAATAAAGATCGACAATATTATTTCCCAGTTTCCATTGGCCGAAGTAATCGTTCTTGGGGATTTTAATGTTCATAATAAGGATTGGCTAGGCTCCACAAAAACTGATACACAAGGCAGAGCAGCAGAAAATTTCGCAATCAGCAACTCGCTCACCAATCTAATTATGGAACCTACCTACTTTCCTAGGGTTCCCACCCATAATTTTAACCCCCTAGATCTCTTTCTTACTTCCACCCCCGAACTCTATCAACGAGTCTATCAAGCATCAGTAACTACTCCCCTTGGTCGCTCTGACCATGGTTTGGTCACCGTATCTTACTCCACTCATTTTGAGGCAACTGAAAGCATGCCGCCACGAACCGTCTGGCACTACAATTCGGCCGACTGGGATGGTCTGAGAGATTTCTTTGCCAGCTACCCTTGGGATCCTACCTGCTTTTTGTACTTTCGATCCTTCCGAAATATGTAAACAAATTACCGAAACAATTCAACTAGGCATTGAGACCTATATTCCCCACACTAAAAAGAACCCCATAACATCAAATCACAAACCGTGGTTTTCTAAATCCTGTGACAAAGCCAGACTTTTAAAAATTAAAGCCCACAAAGAGTTTCTTCAAAGCCCCAGTCCCGAAAATCGACAGGCTAGCATCGAAGCGAGAAATCAGTATAATCAGACTATCTCAGATGCAAAAGACCGTTTTAACAATCGAATAAAAGATAAAGTTCTCTCTTGCTCAAATGGCAGTAAAGCTTTCTGGTCCTTTGCCAAAAATATTAGTCAGAACTTTTGCACAAATTCTTTTCCACCCCTAATCTCTGAAGATGGAATTGTCTCTACCTCCAAAGGAAAAGCCGAACTGTTTGCCAAACAATTTGCTGCCAATTCTACGCTTGATCCTCCTATTAATCTTCCCCTTCCAACAGTTGTCCCCGTTTCTCATAAAATAACCGATATAATTTTTAAAGTCAAACAGATCAAGCGTATTCTTTCTTATTTTAATACTAAAAAATCGTCTGGGCTGGATGGCATTCCAGCAATCGTCTCAAAAAAATTTGCTCCCGAGCTTGCACCCATCTTAACTCGCCTCTTTCGAATCTCTTACGACACGGGCATTTTCCCGGAGAGTATTATATTGGTAGCTACATACAAAATTAGAGTTATTATGAAAATATAGTAATTTGCACCCCACGCTTTTTAAATGTAATTTAATTATTTTCTACTTTTTAGTTCAATTTTTTCTAAAAGCGTGTTTCTTTAGTTTTTTTTAACCTATAATTTATTTTCTTATTTTTTAGTCCGAAAACAACCTCAAAATTAGCGAATACGCAAGTATTTTCATTTTGTGATAGACATACACACATAGATATATAGATACTTACAGGTGAAGCTAATAAAAACGTGGTAAAAAACATGTGGCCATCAAATCGTTAGAAAACTATACAGGTTGTCCCATAACTAATGGACAATAGAGCAACTGGAGATACCAGATATCAAAATAGACAGACCCATTAGGTTCTATGAGTTTTTCTGAAATATTACTTATTAAATAGATACAGGATGTTCAAACTGAATATTTATTTTCAAAAATAGAGCACACTTTGAAACGGTAGAACGTATTAAATTAAAAATTGTCATATTTATGTTTTTGAGCTTAAGAAAAATAAATCTTTAAATATTTTTAAGATTTCTCTAGTGGGCGCTAATTTCACACACTGAGTTTAATAAAACTATCTTTTTTTTTCTTACCTGTAGTATAAGGTACGTTTTGATAAAATTTTCCTAAGTAGACACTTTTTCTTAACTTAAAAAGTATACTTTGTCGATCTCAATATCTCTAGCCGTTTTTGAGATATTTGAACTTAAATGTTTCATTGCGTGCTATGTTCCAGGCCAATAGAAATTGGAAAATTGGATTGTTGGTGTTTATTTAGAAAGTCATGGTCAACTTTGAAACCTATCGATTTCTATTGGCCTGGAACATAGCACGCAATAAAATATTTCAAATATCTCGAAAACGGCTAGATATATCGAGATCGACAAAGTATACTTTTTGAGTTAAGAAAAAGTGTATATTTTGGAAAATTTTATCGAAACGTACCTAATATTACAGGTAAGAAAAAAAAGATAGTTTTATTAAACTCAGTGTGTGTAATTAGAATATGACAATTTTTAATTTAATACGTTCAACCGTTTTCAAATTGTCCTTTATTTTTTAACATAAATATTCAATATGAACATCCTGTATCTATTTCATGAGTAATATTTCAGAAAAACTTATAGAACCTAATCGGTCTAATTTAATGTCTAGTATCTCCAGTTGCTCTATTGTCCATTAGTTATGGGACACCCTGTATAGTAATACTAGTTGCACTACTTAAGCAATACCGAGAGCAATACCCATTTTACTAATTGCTTTTTATCAAAAATTTTTAAAATGTTTTCTAGCATTATTATATTTTAGTTTTATATTAAAAAATCGAATACTAATAGTAAAATCTTTGAATCAAAGGTTTTAATCTGAAAGAAAGCTCTTTAGTCCAGTCACTGAAAGTAAAAATAGGGTATTACCTCCGAAATCCTTATACCTACATCGATTATTCTGAAAATTTGAAAGGAAGCTCTCCCCTGTATTAAAATATGTCCAATAATTTTTGTTTTTATTGTGGAATTTGATTTATGTTTTTTCACAATATTACTACCCTTAAAAGTACCCCCTATAATATACATGTTCTTAAAAAGCTATAGATACAAAATTAAGTATATTTTATTTTTAAAATAAATATTTATAGATAGCAAAAGAAAATATATACACTATAGGTAGAAAAAAAAATGCTTCGAAATGTAAACAAATTCGATGCCTTCCAGAAATGCTACAGAAATAAAAAAGTAAAATTTTTAGTAAAAGTAAAGCTATTTTTTTGTTAAAACATTTTTTTTTCGTATATTTATTAGTTTTAGAGTTATTGTAAAAAGTAGTTTATAATAACTTTAAAAATAGTATTTTTGTTTGAATTGCCTTTTTTTAAATCTAAGCTTTCTAAAACATTTTAAACTTTTGGGATATACTTATGAGTGAGGTATAAATAAAGTTAATTATTTATGGGTTATGGGGGCGACAAATTTTAATACTACAGCCCAAAGTATTAGGTATTAGGAAATAAAAAAAATATATAATACATTGCTTAAAATAGCTTTAACTATCGATTTTTGGGGTAATTTTTAGATATTAAAATTTACATTCCCAAGAAGAGGTGGGCATCATCTCCGGGAAGGAAGTGCATATCGCTGCTATAAAACTAACTTTTGTTTTTTGTGTTATTTTACAACTGCCATTAAAATTATAAATCAATCGGTGCAGTTATAAAGAATCCGGAGCGAAAAACATTTAGTACCTGGATTACTTTTTACTAAAAATTCGATAAAGGCGGGTTAAAATTTCTTGATACTCATAACAGAACATAAAGATGTGCTAGATCTGCTTGACTTACAATATTATTTCTGATATTTTATAAGGAACATAAGCAACTGTTACAAGGGATTGGCAGATAGATAAAGAGTAGAATTGGCAGTAAATAATTTGGCCTAAAGTTCAGCTTTTTCTTTAGAAGTATAAATAGTGTCGCGTTTTCAAAAGTAAAAAAGAGGTAATACAAAAGTTTGTACGGATCTTCAGCAACAATGAACCAAAAATATTTACCATAATTTTAAAAAAGAGTACTTTATTTTTTACACTTATTATTAAAACAATGAGAGTATGACTGTATTGGTTTTCTCGCTTCGTTACTGGAGTGAGATTTGAAAAAAAATACGAGTTTGGATTTTTTGGAGTTAAAGCTAAATTAAAAGATTTAAAGAAGCACGGATCATAATTTAAAGTGTCGTTAAGTCCTAATAATTACAGTATTTTACTGTTTTTATGTTTTTTTTATATTTATTTTGTGCTGGGCACAGGTAAAATAGCCTCATTGCATCTTTTACAGTTTAAATTTCTTTTTTTTCTGTTCACTAAAATATTTTTAACTTTTCATTAAATACCGTAAGTACCGTTATTTTATTTTTAAGAATTATAATTATCGCTTCTTGATGGTGGACTAATGATTTATGACGTAAGACAGTAAAATGGTGTTCTAAGGATGTTCATTTCGTTCTGCGAAAGCTATGCTAGTAGTGTCACGTATGTTAGATTATTATAATACAGCGGAGAATTACAGAAAAAATAAACCAATAGTCAAAAACACTGTTGTAGGGTTTGGATGGGATTAGAAAAAAATATACATTTGGACTATGAATAAAATACAAATATCCAGTGGCGTATATTGACTACAAAAAGTGGGAGGAGAGCAAGTGTTTAATTCAAAAATTTAATAAAATAATGTAGATAAAAAATTAAATTTCCTCTTATTATTTATTGAATGGGTTTTAAAAAGTAGGGGGCACGGGTAGATTTGCCCCCTCCCTAAGTATACGCCACTGCAAATAAGTATTTATATTTATGCATGTTAGGTTTAAAAACATTTTTAAAAAATTACTAAATAAAATAAGTAATTTTTATTTAATTTTAAGTAAACCATTGAAAACGTTTATTACCCAAACACTTGTTTATCAATAGTACCCCCAAGATTAATGTTGATAGTACCATAAGAATAATGTTTTTTGGCACCATTATACCCGTAGTATAATTAAAAAAATCTAAGAATGTAATTTTTCTTATACAGGGTGATTCCTAAGTAAAAGCTTTTTTTAAACTGTGTATAAAACTCGTTAAAATAAGCAACTTTTTTAAATATTTTTTTCAAAACCCCAAAGTAACAAAGCTACATAAATTTATTTAAAAGTATGTCTAATGCGGGCCTGGGCATAAAAAATAGTTTATTTTTTATTTATGTTTGTTTGTTGTCTTGTTAATCACCCATTATGACTCAGTCGCATTGTTTTTACCGGACTAGGCGAGGGTTAATTTTAATTTTAAATCAAGTTAAATCGCAAAAATGGCACAATCCAAAAACTATGAATAGGTGGATATGTCCTCATTTATGGAGAGTGTTGTTATCTGCGCCGTTGTTTCGAGATTGTACGCGCGATGGTTTCTCTTGCGGGTTCATTCTGGACCCAAGTATCGGGTGATTGCAAGTCAGGTCGGATAAGTAAAAAAAAAGTGTGGATAACATTGCGGGAAAATCGCGTTCAACGTGTCCAAGCACTACAGCCCGAAGACTTCTTGGGCGGTGACAACTTACTTAAGACAGGACCGTATTCGACACCCTACATGAATGTAAGTTCGTTATTTTTTAGTATCTTGATAAGAGGTAAGCCATACCAGATTTACATTGAAACACATTGAACCCATATTTGGTGGATGACATTGACACTGACACATAAATGCAGATATATTGCATTTATGTGAAAAATCATTATGGATACACACTTTATCTTTCTGTATTATTATGAGATTTAAACAAAAAAAATATATGGGGCTCACACACACACACACTCGTTGGGATAGGTCATTGGTCTGGAAGTGTGATGTTTCACATATAGAATCAATAATTACCCATGATAAATCCACGTGTAGCTTAATGCCTCTTCGTCAGTTTTAGAGCATCTCAAAAAATTAACATCTAAAACTTTCAGGCGACAAAACAATCAAAACCAGGATATTGAATTGTTTGTTAAGGAACTACATATCGACAGACAAGCAGTCTATTAGCAACTAGATGAAAAGCCTGTCTCCGCCAGGCGAGAGACAATATTAAGTAGCCTCTGTCTCCGTAAGACGCCTTCCGTACGGCTAACGGTAAAAAAACACTTTTTTGCTCCTATTTTTGTCCCGGGGGCGAAATTCAAAAAACGGGCTTTGTTAGGTTCTAGCCACTGCTAAAGACTACCACTGTGCCAAAGTTCATGATTTAGCTCAAGCCATAACTTCAGAATCACGTGGACAGACAAATAAATATATATACCTACCTACATATAAATACATATATCCACATTAGCAAATTATATATATGGATAATTCGGTACCCATGTTTTGTTAATTTTCTTTATAGTTGTTTTATTCTGTTATAAATAACTATTTCTAGGAATAGAACGAACTCTAGGCTCCTTATTTATAAGTACCAGTTTGTAAAAACTAAAAAAAAAATGTTTCAGTGATTTTTATTAAATGGCTACTTACTAGAGTTGTGCGAATAGTGGTCGAATCGAATAGTTATATTGAATTTGAATTTCGAATCGAATATTTGAACTATTCGAATAGTTTGCACTATTCGAATAGTTCGAACTCTTCGAATGATTCGAATAGTTCGGAACTATTCGAATAATTTAAACTATTCGAATAGTTCAAACAATTTAAATACAGTATTTTTTCAAATAATTGATTGTGTAAGCCAATTCTAAGAGGAGCTATTTAAGCATAATAATGCGAACGAAACGCTTAAACTTTAATTTAAACTTTAATTAATAAAAAAAGTCCTTTTCATAACATTCCTTTTTATAAGACTAATCTAAAGGTTAATGCAAAAAAAATTTTGGCAAAACTTATCTAATATATTTCAATATAAGTAACCATCACAACAACTTTCCAATATTTTGGATTTTATATTAATGAGTTGTGCATTCAAATATACTGGGAATTTCAAATTATCACAAACCCTTCAAAATTGCCGCTAAAATTAATTTTTATTTCTGAATAATGGGAAAAAAGTTTTCAGTTCAGGTATTCCAATTATTTAAAAGATTCGAATCATCCAAATAGTTCGAGTTATTCGAATAGTTAGAAGTATTCTCTATCTCTCTAGTACCTCTAACTTACCAAATTTCAGGGAATTAATAGAACTGTTTTATGCGATGTGGGCATAATATTATTAAATCAGTTTGATAATATCGCGACTTTCCATTTTTTTTGTAATTTTTGAATATCTATTTTTGTTACATTTTCAGAGTTTTTTTACCAGGCTGTATGCGTAGTCAAATAAATTTCCTACTACCTACTGCAATTTTGTTTTTATAAATCAAATCTTGTCATCAAATTCGTTAGGAGCTCGATATTATCCAACTCTTCTTTATATTAATAGTAATTTATATTAGCACAAATAAAGAATGGGGATGACATAATTTTCTTCTGACTTTATAAAGCATTTTAAAAATAAAATCCCATTTAGCGCATATAAGAGTTTAGGTGTGCCTATGAATATTTTATGCTGAAATAAGACAGAACCTTCACTATATTTAAACGAAACAATGATTTGCACTCCAAAAAGCCAAAACGTCATTCTCCACTAAACTAAGTAGAGAAAGCTCATTATAGCTTACTGACACTGACTTTTAAAGAAAATAATGTTTAATGACGTTCCAAGTAACAAGATCAAAGCATAAAGCTTCTTGCTATCAAGCTTAAGCTTCTCATTTCTGAAATGTCACATTATGTTATCCGACTAAATTAAAATTGAAGAAATCGGATTCTTTTTTAATAAATAGATAGAGAAATTGGATTTACCACAAATTTTTATTATACACTTTAAAATGAATACTTTTATTTTTCAATTAAGGTTACATTGCCTTGTGTCTTTGTGGTAGATGTTTTAAAAAAGAGGGTTGATGCTGTAAATCCTTTTTTTAGTTGAAAAAATTTTTACCTCCAGTTGTGGTTAGTAAAAATCTTAGTATTGTGGGCTTTATTTATCTTTTGATATTTCCCATAGTATGAACCTGGGCACTATAGCATCTGTAGGTTTGTCTTCAATTGAAGTAAACTGCAAAACATATCTTTATCAATAATTAAGAATAGAGATGTTTGGTAGAATCAGGACCACATGTAGGTACCTACAGATCGGTTTTATGCTATTGGAATGCAGTCAATAAAATAGACTGCAAAATGTGGCGGGAAAGGTTTTAACTGTAAAATTAACGGTAATCAGTCATGAGTTATATATTTGTTAAACTTTAAAAGGAAATTACTAACAAAACGCACGTAAATACAGTTTGTACTAATTAGGGCAGCTATCTTGTTGATAAATAAAATTTCTGACCCGAAATCGTTATAATACGGAAGAAAATATGGTTAAATATATTTCTAGGACCTAGATGACAGCACAACTCCTTGCTTAGTCCCTTAGTAGATTTGTTTTATTTAAACTGTAATAGTAGACTTTAGTCACGGTGCTCCTGAAATCACTCTCACCCGAAAATTGGCACTATCCCAAGTTAATACTAATAATTAAAATCGTATCTTTATAAGGACGAATCCTCTATTTTTTCCCAAAATTGCTTTAATTAGCCTGCAGAGGGCGTCAAAGATTTAAAAAAAAATTTTTTTTTTTCTAAATTTTTCAAAAACGTACAAGTTGATTTCAATAATTTTTGGTGATGAGTCTTGGGATATAAAATGACGTTCTTTGGACGTTATCCCTCTATTAACCAAAGTTTTATAAATGCGTCAAGTATATTTCTTTTTTGTCATCTTTTGAAAAAGTACATTTTTAAACAATGTATTTGGGATTTTCCACTCTAACTCTACTTAACCTAAAGTTTTATAAACGTGCCGTCATATGTACCTATATCTTCGGATTTTTTATGTCATTGACTTACTGATGAATTAAATACTATTTTCTGATAAAACAATGTATTTGGAAGATTTTTCATCTTTTTCAATTACGTGCTCGGGCATAATATTTTATTAATAAATAAAAAAACTCGATTAAAACAAAACATTAATTAAGCAAATGTGCAAAATGACCACCATTTTGTTGAATACACTTATTTACACATCTTAAAAAATAAACTTGAACTTTATTTAATGTCTCGGGATTATTAAGATGGTTGCTTGCATTTAAAATTCGTTGCCATAATTCTTCACGCGTGTTCACAGGAGTCTTATAAATTTCGGTTTTAAGAGCACCCCACAAAAAGAAATCACACATATTAGGTCCGGAGTCCAATCCACTTATGAGTATTGGTCATAAAGGTATCGTCGAACAGCCACGGAAAAATGAGGTGGCGCTCCATCATGGGTATACCACAGTCCGTGCCGAATTATAAGGGGTAAATTTTCCAGAAGAATTGGCAAAAAGTTTTGCAAAAAATTAAGGTAAATATTTCCATTTAATTTGTCTGGTAATATTACAGGACCAATAAAGTATCGATCGATAATACCTGCCCAAACATTTATTTTAAATTGATGTTGCTGGTGGGTAACTTTAATGGCATAAAGATTTTCATCGGCATAAACATGTTCATTGTGTAGGCTGGTAACTCCTGATCTTGTAAAGGTCGCCTCGTCGGTAAATAATATTTTTTTACTAAAATTTAGATCATGAATTCTTTCGTTCCGAATAAATTGACAAAATAGGATCCGCTGGGGAGGATCAATGGGCAAAAGTTTCTGAACTGTTTGGATGTAATACGGGTGCAACAATTGTTCTTTTAAAATATCATTTACGGTGGTTTTAGGAACCGCTAACTCACTTTCCAACCGGCGTGTACTGATACTTGGTTCTTCTTTAACTCTTAACAAAATTTCCTCTTCGTTTTCAGCAGGTCGAGTTGTCCGATTACGACCCCTACCTTGAAATTTTTGTTCAAAGCTACCCGTTTCCCGAAGACGACGTTCAATACTTGCAAATGTTTGGTGATTTGGTATACGACGGTCTGGAAATCTCTTCATGTAAAGCCTAACACTTTGACGTCCATTTCCTTGGCAAAACCCGTACACCAAAAGCATGTCAACTTTTTCGGAGTTCGTATAGTTGTCCATATTTACCGTAATAGTAAAAGATTTTAGAAGTTTAAAAAAGTGGCCTTAATGTTCAAACTCTGATATCAATTTGTCAACAGAAATATTAAATGTCATAGCAACACAAAAACATAATAAAAACACCAGCAAAACAATGTTTAGTAATAACCTCTTATTACAATTAATAAAATATCTTGCCCGAGCACCTAATTGAAAATGATTTTTTTTGGCATAACCACTTATACTAGTAAAATTTTGCAAGAGTTGAAAAATCTTCCAAATACATTGTTTTACCAGGAAATGGTATCTCATTTATCAATAAGTCAATGACATAAAAAATCAGAGGATTTTTTTTTTTATCTTGGTACAGTCCATGAAGGCTGATGCCTAAGTACTAACGTACCGTGGGTGCCTTCAATGTTGTGAGAGGGAGCTTGTTCACACGGGACTTAAATTTCTGGAGATTGGGAGGAGAAGGAAAAACTTCTGCGGGCCGCAGGTTCCATAGTCTTGACACTCTAGGGATAAAGGAACAAAGAAAGCGGGAAGTTCGGGGCCTCTCTAACTGAACTGTAAAAGGATGCATAAAAGTTGCACTACGTGTTGCGCTGTTGGGAGCTGCCAGAGAAGGAATTATACTGGCCAACTCCTCTGAGCAGAAGCCGTGAAAATACCTATAGAAGAGCGACAGATCCCCTACAGCTCGACGGTGGCCAAGAAGAGGAAGCCTTTCTGTGAGCGTTGGATCATTAATAAGACGAACGGCTCTTCTTTGAATGGAGTCCAGAATGCTAAGTGTTGTAGGGGAAGCCATTCCCCAGACAAGAGAACAATATTCTAAAGAGGGTCTGATTTGGGATACATACAGAGTGTACAAATTGGAAGAAGAAAAATATTTTCTGGCTCGGAAGAGAAATCCAATCTTTTTTGAAGCTGCTGAAGCTATGGATAAAATGTGTTTGTGCCAGTTGAGGTTATTCTCAAAAGTAACGCCGACAAGATTAAACGACTCTTTGTTCTGCAGAACTTGGCCGCTCATATGTAAGGGATGAGCATTTGCAGACTTTTTCGCGACAGGGAACATGACTGTGTTTTCGAGGCATTAAACTGAACAAGATTTTTGACGCCCCAATCCAAGATAAGTTTGAGGTCTTGTGAAAGAGATATCTGCATTGACCTGCGCTTGTTTTCGAAATCAGGATTACCGGTGGCTTAGGAAATTGAATACTAGAGTGGAGGGTACTATCGTCAGCAAAACTATGAATGGGATTGATTGTGGAAGAGAGAAGATCGTTAATGTCTAGAAGAAACAGCGTGGGTGCCAGCACTGAGCCCTGGGGCACCCCAGCATTAATTTGGTAAAAGCTGGAGGAATAGGAACATATGACGTCACGTTTATAATACTTTGGGTTAAGTAGAGGGGATAACTGTGCCAACAGCAAACGTCATTTTATAGCCCGAGGCTCATCACCAAAAATTATTGAAATTACCTTGCACGTTTTTGAAAAAGTTAAAAAAAAACAAAGTTTTTTAAAATCTTTGACGCCCTCTGCAGGCTAATTGAAGCAATTTTGGATATAGGTAAGTTCGCTTTAATAGATTTATTTTGACGCCCGAAGTCTTTCATCAAACGTTGAACACGTATTTTCCGGTCACCCTGTATATCGGGTGACACAGCGACATGTAACAGCCCATAACTTTTTTATTTATAAAAATTAATTTTTGAATTTTAGGTAATGCACCTTTCATAAGAACAGGCTTTTAATGACTAAATAAAAAGAATTTTTCACTTCTGGTTTAACCGGAAGTCACCCTAAATTTTAAGTTTTAAATAGCTCCCTGTATATATTTTTAGCCTACCTGATCCGCCTCAAAATTCTCTTTTCAATCATGTGTCACACTTGTCATTTAATTTCAAAATGGCTGCCAAAATCGATTTTTTTCCAAAATTTTAGTAGGCCATGATGTGACAATAATTAAAAATTATCGGCACGTGAAAGGCGTTGAGATATGATAATTAAGGTGTAAAAATATTTGTGATTTTGTCAATTTTTATCTAATTAATAAGAGTTAAGAATAGAAAATAATTTTTAAAAATTTTGAAAATGTATTTTTTTAACGCTTAATATCTTAAAATATAAAATAGGAAACTCCAATTTTTATTTATTGTAACTTTAGATCAAACATTTTTTCATTTAGTTTATCAGAACTACTATGAAGAACTGACTTTTTATTAAAAACGCAAAATTATACATATCTACATTTGTCTATGATAATTGTTTAGTTCACCTTTGTGTTATAGGTTTAATTAATAATTAAATTTATTTAATTTGTATCAAAAAATTGTCTTTTCATTTTATGGATCTTTTGATATGTTTAACATTTTTGTTATCCCTATGCTGAGTTATTACACTGCCTACTTGGCGCATTATTATTACCTATACTTATACCTATAAGGATTTGCGAATCAATGTAGATAGGTATGTATAATTTCGCGATTTTGGTAAAAAAGTCAGTTGTGCATACCAATTTTGATAAATTATATAAAATAGTTATTGTATGATCTAAAGTTAAATTAAATAAAAACTGAATTTTCCTATTTTGGATTTTAAGATATTAAGCGTTAAAAATATACATTTCTAAAATCTTAAAAATTATCTTCTGCTACTGTACTGGACTTCCATCCACCGTGTCTCTTAACTGTAGTAAAAATAGCACCAGAGTCCGCCAACAAACTAGCTGAGGAACGTCGAAAGCAATGTCCACAGTAAAGATGGGAATCAGGCAAATTTATAAATTTAGCCATTTGGGCAGTTATTTTACCAAATGTGTTGATTCCAACTGGATTTCTGGTACATTTATTCTTCAAGCTTCTTATAAAAACTCTTGAATGATTAATATTCACTGGAGGAAGGGCTATGTACTTTTTATAAAAGTTCATCTTCAAGGTAACACTAATTATAAAGGTTCGTTGCACATTAGTTTTTGTGTCTGGTATATGCACAATTAGGGAAGTTTCCAAATCTGCGATGTTATTTAATGTCAAATTACACAGTTCTTCTAGAAATACACCAAGACTTCTGCAAAAAATTTGTCGATTTGTTCTCTTGTCAATATTTTAGACTTTTTCGGTCGATATCCTTCGCTTTACAAAGGCAACTAGCTTGTAATATCTGCTTATGTCCTGATTATCCATATTTTGGACTTTTCTCCAAAGTACGCAAGGAGCACTTTTTACTGGCATTCTTGCCACTAACATTTTTCTGATTACACCATTTCAAGAAACGATCGTATGTAAATTCTTATTGTTGCTTTGACTTAAATAATTATAGAATAATTCAAAAATAGCTTTTTTGGCAGCTTCTTTGATTTCCACCCGCAGAAATTCATTTTCTTGATCACTTTCCATCGAACAAGAATTTTACGTTACTTAGAAAAAATTAGATTATAAAAAAAAATAATAAAGTCGACTTAAAAAAAAATATTATTTTTTAAAAAATTGATGCTATTAGCCGTTACTATGGGGTTTGTTATCATGAAGAACACTGATAAAAAAAACTACTATTTTTTTACCACTAAAATGTATTCAAAATTTTTGTTACTGCAGTTTAAAAACCAAATCATTTTCAAAAAAAAATCTTTTTAGCAAAAATATCAATACAAAAAAAAGGTGAATTTATCCTCTAAGTGGTAAATAATTCTTAGGAAGCGGGGGAGAATTAACAGTTTATTATGGTTGGGGCAGTAAATAGGGGGGAAAAAAAAGTTCGGTTTGGTCATTAAGCAGATGTACATTATTATTTTTTTTGCCTTTGTATTTTCTGGGGGTTAAAATAGTTTAATTTATCCCCCTTTTTAATAGTGTAATATTTCTATATTTTTAAATTTTGGGGAAATTTTTGTTTTTTTTCTAAACAAAAGATTAGAAAAAATAGAGTCTGTTTTTGTAGTTATATGATCAAAAAAGTTCTAAATAGGGGGTTTTTTTTGCTCCTCCCCTTTGTCCTATAAAAAATTACCCTTTTAAAATTTCAACTTATAAACTCATGATTTATTAAATTTTTGGTTTTTTTTCTTTAGCGTTAAAAATAATATTTGATATATTGTTCTGGGGTTTAAAAGGGTTTAATTTTTGTGTTTGGATAGAGTGTTGGCTTTTTTTTCGATAGGGTCCCCCCCAAAACGATAAGGATACATTTTTTTTGGTTATTTTCTTGATTTTAATTTTTTTATAGAAATTTAAAAGCTAAGCGTTTTTTTTTTTTTGGTTATTAATTTCTTTATGGTTTTTTGGAGAATTTATTTGATTGTGCAATATTTTCAATGGTAAAAAAGTTCTCTCTGTAGCTCTTCTTAGAGAGAGGGAAAGAAGTTCTATGTATCATTGAATTGTATGGGGGAGTTTATGTTGGATGGGGGGGAAAAGGGGAGTCATTGGGGATAGTAATACCTGTAAATTTGGGTTTTTTTCGATAAATTTAAAAAAAGTGCACTGATTTTTTCCCCTTGGATATGGAAGATCAATTTTTTAATTTTTTTTCCAAAAAGTACGTAAATAAAAACGAGAAGCAAATCAAAAACCTCAGACTTCGCAATCCAGGGCCCAAAAAACCTTTTGGGTGAAAAAAGAATGAAAATAAATTTCCCCCAAAAAAATTTTTTTTTACAAAACTAAAAAAAAGGTAATCCATTCTAAATTTAAATTTTTTAAACTCCCCCCGAAAAATTTGATATTTTAGTAGATGATATTAATTAAAAATTAGCGAAATTCCCCAAAAAATTTTTAACTAAACCCCAAAAAAACTTGAACTTTAAAAAACCCAAAATGGTTCTCACCCAGATATGCAAACACAACAGCCCAATAACATTTTAAAATTGAAAGAGTCAAAAATTTTTTTAAATTAAAATTTCAGTAATCAAAAATTGATTTATTTTCAAAAATTTAAAATTTTTTCACCCCATATAAATAGTAAAACTATTATGGATTCTAAAATCTAAAAAAGTGCACTAGCACTCAAAAAAAAAAAATTAAAAAAAAACACAGACATAACAACAGGAACCAAAAAAAAACATATAAATTCCCCAATTTACATTCTAATACTACAGATTCAAACATTTAAAAAATAAATAACAAAACAAAGACAAGTCTAAAAAAAAGCGCGATAAGTCAAATAAAGTTTCATCCAAAAAAGTTGAATTTTAAAAAAAATAGAAAAATTTTTCCCCAACCCGAAGATATAACAAAAAAAAAAAGTGATCCCCCAAAAAAACCCAAAAAAACCTAAAACAAACTCTATCAAACAAAAAATTTTTTCAGAATACAAAAAAAAAGAATGATCAATATGAACCCCCAAGCTCCCAAATTTTTGGATTTAAAAAAAAATCATAAAGGGGAAACCCTATTCGAGTTGTATCACCCCAAACAGCCCCACTAGAAATTTAAAATTTTCCCCCTAAACTCAATTTTAAAAAACAACAACCAATTTTTTAAAAAAAACCAAACCCCCCAAGATCTTTTAAAAAAATTTAAAAAAAAAAAAACCCTGATAAATTCAATATTATTTCCCTTTTTTGAAAAAAAAAGCATGTTTTCTAATATACCAAAAAATCTTAGTACTTATTGAAAAAATTCTACAAAAATCCAATATTAATCCTATAATTGCTACCAAAATTTATCCTCTTTTGAAACTTTTTTTGTCACAGACGTATTTCCAGTTTAATAATAAGTTCTACAAAAAAACCCCAACAGGGCCTACCAAGGGGTTTCCCCTTTTTGCCCCTTTTCAGATATTTTCATGTCAGATAAAAAAAATAAAATTTTAGTTCAGATCTAGGCAAAAACCATTTCCCCACTTTTTAAAATTTTGAATTTTATTTTTAAAAGGGAAAAAACAGACAATTTAAAAAATTTACATTTTTTAAACAGTTTTCCCCAAAATTCAATTAAAATTTAAAAAAAAAAAATAAATAAATTTCTTAGATTTTTAACCTATCCCACGTAAATAATCAGTGCATTTTTTTAAATTTATAAACCCCAACATTTACGGGTATTACTATCCCCGCTCTTTTCCCCCTATCCAACATAAACTCCTGCATACAATTCAATGATACATAGACACCCCTTTTTTGCCCTCTCTGGGGAAAAGAGCTACAGAGAGAACTTTTTCCATTGAAAAAATTTCACAATCAAAAATTCTCCAAAAAAAAAAAAAAAATTAATAACCAAAAAAAAAAAAGCTTAGCTTTTTTTAAATTTAAACTATCCAAAAAAATTTAAAATCAAGAAAATAACCAAAAATATGTATCCTTTTTGTATTGGGGGCCCTATCAGAAAAATAGCCAACACTCTTCCCCAAAACAATATTAAAGTTGGGAAAAATCAGAACAATATATCCCCAAAATTATTTATAACGGGGAAAGATAAAACCAACAAATTTAATAAATCAGGAGTTTATAAGGTTGAAATGTTAAAAAAGTAAAACTTTTATAGGAAAGGGGGAGCATAAAAACTCGCTATTTAGAAAATTTTAGATCATTTTTGACTACAAAAACAGACTTTTTCTTTTGAATCATTGTTTTTTAACAAAAAAAAAATTCCCCCAAATTTTAAAAATATAGAAATATTACACCCCTTCAACCAAAAAGGGGCCTAAATTAAACTATCTGGAATCCCTAGAAATATACAAAGGCAATAAAAATAATAATGTACATCTGTTTTAAGACCAAAAAACCAACTTGTATTTTCCCCCTATTTACTGTCCCCAAATAATAAACTGTTAATTTTTCCGCCGCTTCCTAAGAATATATTTACCACTTAGGGTATAAATTCACCTTATTTTTGTATTGATACTTTAGTCTGAAAAAGATTTTTTTTTTAAAAAAAACTCTGTGAGTTGAAACTGCAGTAAAAAAATTTTGAATACATTTTTTTTGGTAAAAAAAAAAGTGGGGTTTTTTTATCAGTGTTCTTCCTTTTTTGTTTGGACCTTTTAAGGTGTTTGTAAAAAAAATAGTGTATGAAAATTTTTTGCTAAAAAATTTTTTTAATTTTGTTCGAAGGCATGGAACACTCCACCTTCGGCGTCGTATTTCAAACATCCCTTTTCTTAAAATAAAATGTCACTCTTAGCACTTACATATATTATAAATAACTATTTCGCAACTTTAAACAATTGCTGAAGCCGCCCAAATAATCCGATTTTCAAAAAAATATTTAAAAGACTGAAATCACTAGTATATTTTGTCATCTTCCTAAATTTAAAATTGTTAGTATTGGGTAGAAATACTAACAATTTTAAATTTAGGAAGATGACAAAATATACTAGTGATTTCAGTCTTTAATTACCCAATTTAATTGAAAATAAGGTAGCACTGATTATGATTTAACATTCTTTAATATTGTTTCTTAGAATGTAATGAAGGAAAATACACATCTTTTTCTGGGCAATGCTCTTTGGCAAAACCGGCTATCGGCACGAAGCGTAAAACTTGCGATGGTAAAGTAGCCATAAATTTATATCAGTTTTATTATTAGAGATAGATAAGGTTCCTGCAGTGTCGTCTTCGTCTTAACTGAAAGAAACAGTTAAGATAACTCCAAATTTATTAACTTAAATTCCAGTTTATATGTTAGCTCCCATTTCTTAAATTATTAACGTCAATGTTTTTAATTAAAACGATATATTTCTTTTATTATCAGTTGATAGGTTCCTATGTAATTTCATTTAAAATTAATTTCCTTTTTTAATATGAATTTTAGGTTTGTGTCATTATATTTATCTCAGTTTTAAAATATGGTTTTAAGTATGGGGGTCAATGTCCTTCACCTTTAGATCTGTGACGAGGGGCACAATTTATATTTTGAGCTATGGCAACACTGAATGTTTTCAGGTGCCAAAGGGGATTTTTTTAGAAAGGGGTTTAATTTTTTTTAACAACTTTTTTCCCCAACCCTTTTTTGGAATTGAACGTTATTTGTTTTGTTACCAGTGCCTTGAAAATCTGTCGCAGCGAAAAAAATATTCATTGCGACTTTTGACGTGTATTATCAAGGGAGGAGTACACCGATCAACATACTTTAACTTTTTGCGCTAAAGCTCCATCCTTGGTCTGGGTAAAATGCTAGTTATGAGAATTTAATCATGTTCGCCGATAGCTCACCGACGATAGTCGTGAAGATCAGTTTTTGTGTTAAAAACATTTATGCTATGCAAAAACTAATACAACCAGATAGTCATGTGATATATTATGAGATTGAGGCAACAATAATCATTAGTTTCACCAGCATATATAAAATATTGCATTATCATTTAAGCGTGAAATTTGTTTTTTTTTTTTTTTTACAAAATCTGAAAAAATTTCAGATTGATGCAAATAAATGCGTGAGAAATTCAAGGGCGATGCTTGAAAAAAGTGCCTAAAATTGTAACTGGTGACGAGGGATCTATGCTCACGAGTTAAAAATTAGTCAGCAGTTGACTGTATGGTACTGGTCGGTTTATTCTGAACAGTACACAACCATTTATTTGCTTAAAGTCTTCGATAAAATAATAAAACAAGCACCGTCGGATCCTTCTTCATCCATAAAATACCAGCTGTCACACATCTCTCTAATAACCGACTATTTGAGCAATCAAAAAATCGAGTAATCTAATGGGTCATCAAAAAGCGGATGAGCTTGCGACAGAGATCATCCACACCATACTTTGGACCAGAACCTGCCCTTGGAGTGACCAAAACCACAGCACGAGGGCAAACCACAAAATGGATCCGAAAAAAAAAAAGAGGAACAGTGGGGAAACCTCAGTAAAATTAGACATGGAAAAAAATTCATAAGGG
>JAHBCN010002180.1:0-97208 GCA_019359885.1 Listronotus oregonensis
CACGGCTCAGGGCGGTGCTGAGGTAAAGTCCAACCCTGGGTACGTTTTCTTGGTGCGAGGCAACTACCTTAAAAGAAACATTTTTCTTTTACTTTACATTGTATTCGATTTAAAGATTGCTTACCTTGCCCTCTGGAATAACGCACCAAAAATTTAAAAAAACAGTAGCCACAAAAAAAAAGTTAGCACCTAAAAACTGTTGAAAATACATCACTAACCCAAACGTTGTGTACTAATTAAAAAATAAAGACAATGGAAGACCAAGATTTTGGTGTTATTGAAGAAATAAGTTATCAAGAAACCGTCAAGACAAGAAGTGTGTTATTTCTTGATTTTTTGTTTAAGAAAAGACAAGAAATTGCTCGTCAAGTTAAGATTTCTTGTCTTGGCACTCCCATTCTGACATTCTTTTACTAGTATACACTAAAAGTGTGTAATATGTGTACTAACGAAAACCGCCGGAGCCTGCAATGGGTTCCTGGACACAAAGGGATCCCGGGGAATGAAATGGCTGACAAACTCGCCAATTTGGGAGCTGAGGACAATGGACCTGAATTTACCGTGGGAATCTCTTACAACACGGATATGACAGAGATAGCAACATGGATAGGGAAACGGTTCGATGAGAACTGAAAAAAGACAAAAGCCAGACAATCAAAGGCTATTATTGGGAAAGAACTATGGAAGGACCTACCGATGAACATAAAGGACTTCAATAGGGTGCAAATGAGAAACCTGACAGGCATACTGACAGGTTATTGTAGAAACAGACGCTATCTCAACAAGATAGGAAAAAGCGAGACAAGTACATGTAGATGATGTGAAGAGGGAAGAGAGGACGCCATACATGAACTTAGAGATTGCCCAGCACTAGGGCACATCAGGGGGAAATGTCTAGGTACGACATGGCTGGACCTAAATAAGATTCCTACCACTAACAGGACTCGCATCACTAGCGAGGAAATTAGGGCCTTAGTAAACAAAACGACAGCACCATATCAGTGTAAAAGGAATGCATACGTAAGGGACAATACAGGGTGACGGAACCTGTGTATGCTTAACGGTTGGTGTAGAGCATAATGGGCTTAGGCCTCAGTGCTCAGACCCCCAGCGAGGGAACTCACCATGCTATAATAGCTAGATAGATGTAATATATGTTGCAAAGTACTATAAACCCAACATTGTTTTTTGACTGTTACCCGAATGATGCTAAGCCAAAAATACTGCCCCGGTTGATTTTAGAAGTAAGGTAGGTGGACCATGGAAGGTTAAGCTCTTTGCAAGCCAATAAATAAAAATTCCTATTTGTTGCTATACGGCGACAAATTTCTTCTATTCAGACTTTAGCAGTGATCGAATTCAAGGACACACACATGGCGGCGAGTCGCTCGCGCAGCTGATTTGTCAATGCGGCCCTTCGCTTTGTCGACCGCCGACGTCATTAGGTTTGTTCTCACAGAAGTCAGAAACAGTCCGAAACTGTCAGGATTCGGCGCAATCAACTGTCCGCGTTCACACAAAAGTTTTTGGATTGTTTGAAAACATTTGGGTGTTGTTCTCACAGGTTTTGCTGATGGTTTTCAAACTGTCAGGAGAGTTTGCGGATCCATTACAAGTAAATTATCGGAAGCATGCAGAACTCAGTAGAAATATTTGTTTACCTTATTTTTGCTAGTAGTGCAGAGTTTATTTAAAAAAAACTCTGCTAGTAGTGTTTGTTTGTTGTTCTTTGAGTTTTGTTGTTTCTATCTATATTTATTGGTATTAAAAGACAAGACATAAAAAATGATTGATGATTTTTCGGATAATTCGGACTTTTTCGTTACAGAAACGGACTCGGACTTGTAGAGCAAAGGATCAGGCCGAAAAAACTTTTTTTTTGGAATGATTGTTTCTCAATTTAACAAAAAAATAATTTATATGGTTATCCATTTCGAACCAAAACAAAATTCATGTCAAAAACGAATCTGAAGTTAACCGCTGATAACTTTTTTTTATCAGTCAACTGTTCACACAACTGGTTTGAAACCGATCAGAAATGGACATGCGCATTCACGTCGGTTTGAAAACTATCCCAAACTTGTTATAGATTTTCTGTGAGAACAAACCTATTGTTGAAATTTTAATACACGCACACAGAAAAACGTAAGTTTTAAAGTAAATAAACTTTTATTTTTTTTAAATTTTTTTTCTTTGAAATAATATATAAAGATTTGTTATGGAACTAAAGAAAAAAATATAACTTTATTTATATTGGAGTTAAAAAAACGACAGTGTTCCTAGGAAAGCCAATGGTTCCTTGCAAGGCCAATTAAAAAAATTTGAATGGGCCTTGCTAAGGCACAATGGCCTTATTAGAAACATCTAGGATTTCCAAAGAAATTAAAAGTTAGTTTTTAGTTATAAATGCGTATTGAGAAAAGTAAAACAATGTTTATGTTCTTAATATTATTACATGTAATCATGCTTTTAATAATTTTATTAAAATGTTTTGTTAAATATAAAAATTGTTGTCATAGATAATACGTATTTTTTTGTTTGGCCTTCTTAGGAACATTTTGGCTTTACAAAGAACGAACCCGTAAGAAGGCTATTTTGAATGATTTAATATTTTTATTATTTCGTCATAAAAGCCATTGAATATTTATTCGTTATTAATATAAGGCTCATTAAAATTATTTTACTAATAAATTCTTTGTTTTACGATAGTGTCCAAGTAACATTCATTTTTAAAGTGAATATAATATTGTAAGAATTTAATGTTTTATATTAATGAATGATTTTTTTTATGTAGTTTAAGTAGAACTAGATATTTTGACAGTCACAACGTTAGTTTTTAGTTAAACGACTGATTAAATTTATCGGCCTTGTTTAGAGCCCTGTTCCTTTTAAGGACGTTTAAATAATTTATTAAACTTAAATTTATTAAAAAATAATGATTAACTCTGCAAAGCTAAAAACCAAAACTGAAGATGAGGACTCTCTTATGGTGGATACTGCAACCATCGTGCAGCAATAGTAGTTGGTGAAGACGTTAACCTTTCGGTACTGCTGTCGGCCCTGTCTTTGGTTTTTTTTTTCTACTAAAGCCAAAATACAAAATATGATTTACTTTTTCAGATGTTTTAAACATCCAAAAAAGTTACTATGCACATACTATTTGTTCACGCTTTCAGCAGCTGCTATACAGTGTCTTCATAAATGTCCGTAAACCACGTGACCACGTGATTTTGGTTTGTAATAGTGGCTCAACTGCTTAGTTTCTTTCTTATTAAAAATGTTGCCAAGTTAAAAAAAGGTTCATAAATTTTGCCGGCATTTATTTTTTTTATGTGGCCATTTACCAGTTTCTAAACTCCGAACAATGCAAAAAAATATGTAAATCAAAGTTAGTGATTATAATTACCTCCTAAAATGTTAAAATTCTGAAAAAAATCAGAATCAGTGCAGGATAATGGTCAAAATAACACACCTTTTATGAGGCAAAATTAAGCTTGGCAACACAGCAAGCTCTGTTTAACAGTTGACTTGACTGGGACTACTGACAGACTTGGTCATTATTTGCGTTGGCGCTATTTGGTTTTTGGATAGCTTTTTTGGAGGATTTTTAGATTTTCTTAATCAAAATATTTTCGAAAACGAACCTTACAAGCTTAAAAAAGTTCTTTTGAGGATTACTTTGCATATTTAGATTTTTAAAGGTAAGTTAGATGTGTTTTTGTTATTGAGGTTACGTAAATAAAACTGTTTTTTTTTACTTTTAGAAAACGTTTAAATTGTGGACTGTGAAACAAGATGAGTTTATAACAATGTCATATTTTAGAAGTGCAACTCGTAATGAGGATGGAACTTGGTCATATTCTCTCCAAATTTGTATGGACCAGTTTAGCGAAAGGTTTCCTGATAGTCTTGTTGTGTACGAAACATTTATCCATCACAGACATGTGATGCGCTTTGAAAACAAGAATTGCATTTGTAAGGGTAAGTCCACTGGAAGGAATACCGTGCTTACAGAATCTGTTCTTGATGATATACGTGCTCAAATAGCACGTTCCTAACAAATCGGTGGAGAAGTTGTCTACCCAGACCGCTAAGGGTACTATTTTAAATAAAAATTAAAATTTATGCCAGTGCCATACATTTTTTAGGAATGTCTGTTGATACTTGCCATAAAGAACCAACCAAAAAATTGGAATTGAATTCATATAAGGTTATAGTATTGCAAGAACCCCTTCCACCAAATTTTTGCCAATGGTTTAAAGAGTTTCTTAACAATAATAATGTTTTGAACCGTACTTTCTTCTCTGAAGAAGCTTGGTTTCATTTATCGAGTTATGTTAATAGTTAGAACTACCGAACTTGGGCCACGAAGAATCCACATACCTTTATCGAAACTTTATTTTTGATTACAGTAATAATGTTTAAATAATTGAAATTTTTTATAGATCGTTTCATCTTAATTTCTTTTAGCATGTAATTATTATCCTAATTTTTTTTTATTATGTAATAATTGACGTGTAAAAACACTTGTGTCGTGTAACTTATTATACCAATGTACAGGGTGGCCAGATAAGAATGCAAAGTGCTGTATTTTGAAAACTATTCATCGTAGAGACTTGCGGTAAAAAAATGTATGACTAAAGAGGCTAAAAGTATACCGTGGAAAATATTTTTAGATGGTCGCCAGGGGGCGTAACCGCCATCTTCAACTTTTAAGTGATTTTTCACTGAAATCTACCCAGTAAATGTTACCAAAAAATATATGCTTTTTAAAGCTCAGCTTTACTCGAGTAATTTTTGTTTAACACTTTGTGACGTATCTGTTAAAATAAAGTGGTGGGGGGTAATTTAATGATTTTTTAAATAAACAGCTGTAACTCCTAAACGACTGAACGGATTTTAACAAACTTGGTCTCGTTGGAAAAAACATTTATTGCTCCAACAAATTCGTCTTATCTGTGATATGTCTAGTTCTTAGTAATGCGCTAGAGCGCGTTTTTTGATCTAATAAGAGAAAATTGCAAAATTCTCTAAAAAATTAAATGCAATAATATGACTTTTTTATAAAAATAAAGTGAAATGATAGCTAAATAGGCCAGTGAAAACCGTATTTCGATATCTTATTCGTAGCCTGAAATATCAAAGAAAGAATATTTACTTATCATATAATTTTAATAAGACGCTATTACACCGATATTTATTGTTATTTATTTGTCTTTTTTCAAGGTTTAATGATAAAATGTCTTAATTTAATAATTTTTAAATAATTAAAATATTCTTTGTTTAAAAAAAAATAAAAAAAAAAACGCGTAGGGGCATAATAAAAAAAATTACTGATTTTGAAATAAAACTAAGGCCTCCTTAAATGCTCGAACTGTCTTTCATCACACTTAATACATTGTTGAAGCCGCTTATGCGTGGACATTACAGCAGCTTCAATTTCTGCTCTTGACAAGCTGTGAATGGCTTCTTGTATTCGTATTTTCATGTCGTCTCTCATTGTTGGTTGAATTTGGTAAACAATATCTTTCAACCGACCCCATAGGTAGAAGTCCAAACAGGTGAGGTCTGGGGATCGGGGTGGCCAAGGAAATAGACTTCCTCGCCCAATTCACTTCTGTTGATATCTTAAATCTACATGTTCTCTCACATTTCTTGAGAAATGTGCTGGGCAACCGTCTAGTTGCAAAAACATATTTTGTCGTAATTGCAGGGGTATATCTTCTAATAAAAGAGGCAATTGGTTTACCAGAAAATCAAGAAATACGGCACCATTTAGTGGTTGATCAAAGAAATAGGGACCTATAATTGTTCCGCCCAGAATGCCACACCACACATTGAGACTCCAATGGCCTTGATGTTGGACCTCCCGCAACCAATGCAATAATGCATATTATGCAAATTAATGTTTCCATTACTCCTAAAAGTGGCCTCATCTGTCCAAAGAATTTCGGATAAAAATTATCTATTTTCCCTAATCATGCCCAACATCCAATGACACTAATCTAACCGTCGGCGTCGGTCAAAGTCTTCGTGATTCAAGGTTTGATTTAAAACCATATGATATGGGCGCAGTCTAAAAATTTGAAAGGAACACATTGCGAAATATGTAAAGTAGTATTTTTAGTGACATAAAGACTTAGGTACCTGTGATCCTTTAAAATGTTTAGAATAGTAGTACGTGATTGCCCAACGCGCGAGACATTGCTCTTGTACTAACGTGGGGATTGAATTCCACATATGCTAAGACATTAATAATATTGTCTTCCCTTGTTCTAGCCGAGTGTCTTCGCAACTGAGGTCGAAAGCTGCCAATATTACGCAAATTTCACACTAAACGCGAAAAAATTCTCGAATCTCGTAAACGCCGATTTGGATATCGAGCTCTGTATACCCTTTGAGCCAATGCCGCATTTTGAAGACATTCAAAATATACCGCAATCATATCGACAGCTTCATAATTTGTAAAAGGCATTTTAATAGTTTTAACGCTTTACTTATGTGTGCAATGAACACCAATTTGGACTGCCTAATTTTAATATTTGTTGACAAGTTGATTTTAGGCATTTGTTTTTTCCTTCATGGGTTATTCTTTTATATTCTGCCTACCTTGCACTTGCATTTTATATGCATTGATTATTATGCCCCTACGCGTTTTTTTAAATTTTTTGAACAAAGAATATTTTAATTACTTAAAAATTATTAAATTAAGACATTTTATCATTGAACCTTGAAAAAAGACAAATAAATAACAAAAAATATCGGTGTAATAGCGTCTTAATAAAATTATATGATAACTTAATATTCTTTCTTCGATATTTCAGGCTACGAATAAGATATCGAGATACGGTTTTCACTGGCCTATTTAGCTATCATTTTACTACATTTTTATAAAACAAAAGTCATATTATTGCATTTAATTTTTTAGAGAATTTGCAATTTTCTGTTATTAAATCAAAAAAAGCGCTCTAGCGGCATTACTAAGAACTAGACATGTAACAGATAAGACGGATTTGCTGGAGCAACAAATGTTTTTTTCCAACGAGACCAAGTTTGTTAAAATCCGTTCAGTCGTTTAGGAGTTACAGCTGTTTATTTAAAAAAACATTGAATTATCCCCCACCACTTTATTTTAATAGGTACGTCACAAAGTGTTAAACAAAAATTGCTGGAGTAAAGCTGAGCTTTAAAAAGCATATATTTTTTGGTAACATTTACTGGGTAGATTTCAGTGAAAAATCACTTAAAAAGTTTAAGATGGCGGTTACGCCCCCTAGCGACCATCTTGGAAATCTGAAAATATTTTCCATGGTATTTGTTTGGCCACTTTAGTTATAAATTTTTTTAGTGCAAGTCTCTACGACGAATAGTTTCCAAAATACAGCACTGCATTCTTATTTGGCCACTCTGTACAAATAAATCTAAGTCAAGTGGTTTTAATTTAATTAATTTAAACAAACTGTGTGAACTACGAATTAACGTGACTTAAATTTTCCTTTTAAGTCTATATTAACGAAAATCCAAAGATATTATAAAAATTATAACAGATCTTCGCTAAATCCAACATTTTTTCTACCTAAATCTAACAAATTAATTTTATTGACAAACAAGAGACTTAATGCATGCAAGAATTATTTAAAAAGGCTGTAATAACTTGGTTCAAATTACGATTACTTGAAAAAATAATAAATGGTTAATTTTCCAACCTTAAAACACAAATGTTTTTGACATTTAAAAATCGATTTTAAAATGCACGACGGCAATGAAGATTTCGGGGGATATTTTATTAAATTTTGTGCAATCTCTGAATAGGCCACCCGCAACATTTTTGGTCACGTGGTTTATGAACATTTATAAAGACCCTGTATATCGAGATTTTTAGGCGGAAAAAAAGTTTATAAATTTATTGCAGAAATATTCTATGTTTTGCAAAACAGTTACCTAACCTTCTTCTTATAAACATTCAACAAAATTCATTTTTCTATCTTTTTCCAGCAAACCTTTAAGAATTAACCGGTATAAAGCATAATGAAAATGTGCTAGTACCATGCAAAATATTTTTATTTATTGTTGACCCTTTCCAAGAAAAAATACTACTCAGACCGTATTTCCCTTTAGCATGCCGACAACGTAAATATTAAGTCCATGCTCAATTATTCCCTTTGGGTCCTCTTTTGCACAATGTCTTCTTCCGTTCTGCTGTCTTTAAGGAAAAACAACTAAAACCAAGCAGGCTTAGAAAACAATTATGCAAATTTTATGAAAGATATTTTTAGCGTATTTTTTAAGAACGTGAGAAACGTTAAAATGTGTTTTGTTATTAACTTCCTTTCTCAAAGTTCTGTGTTAATATAATTCTAGGGTAACTTAATAAATGTTATGTTGAAGACCCTTCGCGACCCTACATTTTAATTAGGTAGGTACCGGGGGTTTTGATGAAAATTATATAAAAAGGATAAGAGTCATTCAAGCTACGTATCTTAAACAAATAAAGATGTTTTAGTGTGTAATTTTTGAATGACATTTTTAAAATTATCGCTGCTTTTTCGCAACCCGCTTTAAAATAATGAGAATTAATTCTATTTGGTTTTAATTTAAAAATAATAAAATTGGGTCTTAGTATTTTCTGACATAATATACCGTTGCCATTTATTTTCAAATTAAATAGATTATAATAAGAAAGGAAAGTCGATAAGTTTTTTTTTTACTTTAAAGTATATGATTTGTTAGATATAAATAAATTAACTTTTTCTTTCTTGTGACAGCACACGTACAGGGTTTTTCCGTATATTTTGGAGCACCACCAGAGCTTTTATTTTTGGAGTTAGAAGACACTTTAAATTATAAAAGTTAAAGTATTTTTACTGAACCATCAGAATTTGTCATCAGATAAAACAAAAGAGCATCGAAGATGTGTTTAAAAATACCAAGTTTGGTTTTTTTAAGTGGAACACCCTGTATATTATTATTTTTTGGTTTTCTTACTTTACTGACATTTCAAAAATATCTATATGTTGTATGTTTCTTTTTACTGTTTATTAAGTATTTTACTTTAAAATATTGCATATTTAAAAAAATCTAGATTGCCTAGATATCAAAATTTAGCCTATTGGTTAATCGATAACTGATAAAATTATAATTTATTGTAACGAAAAAATGTAGATTGCGGTAAAAAATGTGGTAAATTTTGTTTTTTTGGCAATCTAGATGTTTTAAATATGTAATATTCTTAAGTGAAATACTGGTTAAATGGTAGATAGAAATATACGGCATATATATATATATATATATATATATATATATATATATATATATATATATATATATATATATATATATATATATATTATATATATAAATATATATATATATATATATATATATATATATATATATATATATATATATTATGTATATATATATATATATATATATATATATATATATATATATATAATAATATATATATATATATATATATATATATATATATATATATATATATATATATATATATATATATATATATATATATATATATAATATTTATATAGGAAGCCAAAAAAAAATAATATAAGGGTGATCCATTAAAAAAAAAACTTAACCTGGTGGTTTTAAACACATTTCCGAGATGCTCTTTTGTTTTATCTAATGACAAATTCTAAGGTTTAATAAAAATACTTCAACTCTTGTACGTTTTTTCTTACTCTTAAAATAAAAGCTCTGGTGGTGCTCCAAAATATACGGAAAAATCCTGTATACTTCTTTGTTCTGCAGAAGTGTAATAAAATGATTTTGACAGAAATGAATTTAACTACCGTTTTCTGTACGCAGGATTTTTAGATAAGTATTCTTTTGAGATGCTACTAACTGCACTTTTTATTCAATTTTTCAAGTGGTGGTAAAGGGTTTCCATAAACTTTTTCTCTTAGGTGACCCCATGTGGAAAAATTCAGCCAACTTTGTAAAAATCAACAATGTAAAAAAATATATTTTGTTTTTTAATTACGTTATTGAGAAACATTCTGTATTGAAAAAATTTGATTGTAAAGTTTTTTTTAATGCCTATTAAACAACAAGTTTTATATTGTAACAGCCAACAAATTAGGTCATTAAGAGCAACAATGTAAAATTTGTTTACAACCTGATGTAAAAGTTTTTATGGCAAATATTTTATTATTTAAGAACCGGGAACAATAAAGCTGCTAAAATAATTTAATATTGGCGGAAACAGTAAAATGTTATTTGATGCTAAATTTAAATGAGATTCATAGGTTCTGACTTATTTGTTTGCATTTTACCTAAGTTAATATTAGGATTTCTATCAAACATGCTAGAAGTGACGAATTATTGGATTTATTGCACTTGCATTTCAGCATTCTTAAGTTAAAAAATTGAATATCTATTAAAATAGGTTTTGTTTTAGTACTCATCTGAAAATTCGTTAGTGGGTTTATTTTGACCTAACCTACAATTTAAATTCTAAAAATTGCGGCATTTTTAATGTAGCATGCGTCAAATAAATTTAGTGCGTAGGTCATTAAAAAAACCTTAAATTTTTGTAGGCCAGTATAGGTAACATTCTACCATTGCACAACCCCACAAAAAATTGGTCCGAACGACTTGAGCATGGTAACTTCATGGTTTTGAGTCGCTGAATCCGAATCCGGGGTCAGTTCGACCCCATCAGTTCATGGTCATTGGCAATTCAAAGTCAAATCTGTAAAATTAATCGCAACCAAATTTAAACAGCGTATGCTTATGTTTTTGGGGTCGCTGAATCCGAATCCGGGGTTAATTTGACCTCATCAGGTCATGGGCAAGGGCATTTCAGGGTCAAATCTGCAAAATAAATTACAACCAAAATTAAATAGTGTATACTTACGTTTTTGAGGTCGCTGAAATATAGACCCCATCGGGTCATGACCAAGAGCAATTTAAGGTTAAATTTGCAGAATTTAAACCGTAAGCAAATATGTTTTAAAGTTGCTCAGCACAACCCCATGGTCAGTTCAGGATTAAATACACAAAATTTATCGCACTTAAATTCAAATCGTGCATAAATACATTGATATGGACTTATGCGTATACGAGTACAAATCACATTTAAATTCTGACAAGAAGAAAGTTAAACAAACGCAGACATATTTTATAGAATATTTGGCCTAACCTGTCTATATCTTTTCTTTCTTGGTACCTACGCTTTATTTCCTTAATCCATTTGATGAAATCTCTTACCTTGTTCTTCACTGTAGTTACCTAAATTTTCTGGAAAGTCATCTAAATGGTAGTGGAAAAAGTGTCCCATATGACTTAAGCAGCCTTAGTTTTTTAGCTCTCCATTAGATCTGACACTATTTGTTTATATTTCATATATTTTTCAGTAAGTCTTTGATACATAATCATGTTACATTCCGAATAAGTGGCGGATGCTTATTGATGCGTTTAAGAGAAGCATAAAAGCCCTTCTACTACATAATACAAATATTTATGCAGCCGTTCCCTTAGGGCATTCGGTAATATCTAACGAAGAGTACCGTAACATGTAGGTAAATGGTAAGGCGGCGACTGACTTGTAACCGAACTTTGTAATGTAATGCTCGCTACGAGCATTACATTACAGCAACCCGTTCAGTTCATCACCACATCGTAGCGAATATTCGCGTTTGAATGCTCGGTTCACGAGTGATCCACCATACGTCTTCACAGTGTCGTCGAAAACATCAGACATGGAGGTCGCGTTTGCATTTCTGCTAGTACGCTATTGCTATTTAAAGACGAAAAAAGAAAAAAACGCGTTTGGGTAACGAATTTGTACAAAAGCAGACAACAAAATGGTGATCAGATTTATTACTTCCACATAACTGTTTTAAAATTCGTATACGAAAAAAACCAAAAAAGTCATATTACTTGATTTTTCCTTCATTTTTTTACTAACACCCCAATTTTCTATTAAAATGACATACAAATTGAAAATTAAATTTTGTATACCAAAGAACCCCTAAAACGACATATTACCAGATTTTTTTACAATTTTCAACCACTACCACCTCTTCTTTTTACCTCCCCCCGTTCCCCATCAGTTTTTGTTTCAATGTTATATACATATATATATATATATATATATATATATATATATATATATATATATATATATATATATATATATATATATATATATATATATATATATATCGATTTTTTATTAAAAAAACTATTTTTTGCTAATTAACCCCCCGTTTCACCCCCTTCCCCTAAACGAATATGGCTCAAAAACAATCTGAATGGTTCTCTTATAGATACCCACCTGTGTACAAAATTTGAAGTTAATAGCTAAATTCCTTCAAAAGTTATCGAACCAAAAGACAGAAAGACAGACCGACAGATTTTTTTTTGCTCAAATTAGTTTTTTTACACGTTTTTGGACATTTTAAGCCAATAAAGTTAATTTATTTTTGACCGATTTTATTATTATGATATATTTGTCAATAAAAAGCAGGGTTTTCTCACGATCCCACTGCATCCTGATTCGCACAAAATGCAAAACCTCAGAAAGTAAATTTTATTTAAATAACAAAATAGAAAAAAAACACGACTTTCCATATGCTCGCAACGAACAAACTGATTCACTGATTGACTAGCTCCGAAGACTTCAAAGAGATTCGCGAAAAGATCGACAACCCAATGGAGCAGCGGCGAGCGCGAGCAGTTCGCCGCGAACGGCGCAGTTTTCTGTATTCACTGCGTGAATGTTCGATGTGTAACATGTTACATTACAACGTTTAGTTACAAGTCAATCGCCGCCTTAAAAAAAACTGATAACTGGTTCTCGCCTGCGGCTTGTTTTGCAAACTCCACTTTGCGTGCTCTAATAACCTACCTACCACACTTGTTATGTAATATACTATTTTCCCTATTTTAAGTAAAATTATATAAGGTGTGACCTTTATGCATTTTTTTACATTTTTGTATATTGAAGCCTAGAACATTACCCTCATCGTCATTCACATAAAGCGTAAACTGTAGAACTATGAGTCCATTTTTTTCATTCTCTTTAAACTTTTATACATTTAAGTTTTGTACCAATAAATTGCCAATGATGTTACTTAAAAAATAGAAACTACTAAATATTTAAACCTTTAGGGACTGTTATAAGTTACATTATGCTTATCGGCAAATGTTATTTGCAGAATTCTGTATCAAAATCATCTAGTAAAAGGCTTTATTATTATTATCAAAAAAATATAGACACATAGAAATGACAAATAACTGGTTTATAGCTAAATTTAGCTATAAGCCAGTTTATACAGGGCGTCCCAAAATATGTGGGCAATCTCTCAAATTCTAATAAAAAACCTAAAAATATTATGTCAAATTCCCATGAACTTTTTTCCCTTACCTACGGAGATACAGGTACATAACAGACGACCCTGAAAATCGTTTTTTTTTTTATTAAAATACTAGGCCTAATTTATTTTTTTTTTAACATGATGGTCACTTAATTAGTCTTCTTAAAATGAAATCATTAAATCATATTTCGCTTATTTAGTTTGCCAGGGACGGACTAGCCCTGACACAATAATAGCAATTTTTTAATACCCGGTATGATAAAGGCTCAAAATATTTTTGGACAGCTTTAATCTCAAGCTAAAAAAAGGTATTTTTGATTGACATCGATGAAATCAACTGTTTACGAGAAATATATTATGTTTGGTAAGTTTTTTACATTATACAGGGTGTTTTCTAATTGTACGTCAATATTTAATAAGGAAATTTTTGAGTCCATTTTAAGAAGAAAACTTTATATGAACGTATGTCCTAAACGTCTTAACTTTTGAGAAACAGGATGGCAATTTTTTTAAATAAATCATTTATTATTAATATTTTTAATACCACTTAAGATATTTTAATGAAATTTGGCATACATGTACTATGTATTAAAACACATTTTTTAGTGTACCACATTTTTTTTTAATTGCCAAAATAGGCAGGTCAAAGTCTGTACGGACACTGGTGGAAATAAAAAAAATGTGGTACACTAAAAAAATCCTCTTGATACATACATTTATGCCAAATTTCATTAAAATATCTAATGTGGTATTACAGATATTAATAATAAATGATTATTTTTAAAAAAATTACCAACCTGTATCTCAAAAGTTAGGACGTTTGGGACATACGTTCATATGAAGTTTTTTTCTTAAAATAGACCCAATAATTGATTCCCTAAATATTGACGTTCAATTAGAAAACATCATGTTTAATGTAAAATAATTACCAACCATGATATTTTATTTCTCGTAAACAGTTGATTTTATCGATATCAATCAAGAATACCTTTTCTTTAGTATAAGGTTAAAGCTATCCAAAAATAATATTGTTGAGCCTTTATCATACGGGGTGTTAAAAAAACTGCTATTATTGTGTCAGAGCTAGTCCGTCCTTGGTAAACTAAATACGCCAAATATGATTTAGTGGATTTATTTTAGACTTATCCAGTAACCATCATATTAAAAAAATATTAAATTACGCCTTGTATTTTAAAAGTTATTTTAACAAAAACAATTTCCAGGGGCGTCCGTTATGTACCTGTATCTCCGTAGGGGAGGGTCATAGGAAAAAAAAAATATGGGAACTTGTGATATATGAGATTCCGAGAGATTGCCCACATATTCTGGGACACCTGTATATAAAATATGAGCAAACTCTCTCCTACAGCAGCAAGGTACATACATTTTGAAAATACTTGTAGTACTCAGCAATCTTTATACCTAGATTGTATTGTGTTACATTCCTAACATGTGTAGTAGTTTACGGTATATTTTAAAATTTTGCAACGCATTTGCGAAAATACACTAGTTAAAAAATGTGTTTAAACATTATAGGTCTTTAAAGAGTGGTATTAGAAAAAGTATGTCTTTCAAGGCACGGTTTAAATTATGCAAACCCAAAAAAATAAACCTGCTGTTTTCAAACAGAGTTTCAAGTCGAATACCTGCGTATTTTCTTGGAAAATACGTCATTCCATGAATGCTAACTAAAAAATCCCTGTTTTTTCTTGAAAACCTGTTCTGAATAATAAAATTTAATAGAATTTAGAAAGTCAGTCATAAAGCTTACGTCTTTGATCTCTTTTTTATACTAAGGTGTGGTTTATTTAGTTATAGTATAAAAAATCTTTCATACAAAAATTAAATTAGTTTATACTATTTCCTTCAAAGCACATATAAAAATATAGGAACACAATTAAATTTAGTAAGTGGATATTTTTTCAGTTATTAGTAACTTTTGGTAAGCATTTTTTAAGTAAATTTTTAGAACTGTATTTACATAAATATGCATATACATTTTGTAAATATTTTCGATTCTAGGAGGGGTGACCTTCACCCCTAAAATGTTAAATGGGCTAAGGGTTCAAGTGATACCTCATTTTAAAGGTCATTCAATCCACTTGTTACGACTCTAATTTTTTAAATTTGGATCAGAAGTTCTCCAAGAAAATTTATTATAAAAATAGTCCTATCTTAAAAATAAATAAATTGCAAGTTTTCATTTTCATTCTATTTTCAATTGTGTGTCTGATACTTTTCGGCTTTTATATGCGGTTTTTTTTATTATCTTTTATCTTTGTCTTTACCTTTACAACGGCACAATCTACAACTCTGGCACTGAATAATAAATTAATAATTGTAAAATTTAAACTTAAATTAATAAATTAATAATTGTAAAATTTAAACTTAAATTTACTCAATAAACCGGTTTATCTATCGGTGTCTTGTTTACTTGCACTTTTTGCTACAAATAGTAGAATGCAATTTCTTATATTAGTTTTAAAATGGAAAACACTATTTTATTCGTTTATTTCAATGATGTCAATATTCAACTGCATCGACTACAAATTCAAACCTAATCTTTCGTTTTTTTTTCTTTGCATAAAATGGTTCCCTTTCGGAGAAAGAGTTTCAATAATCGAATTGTATTAGCTGTTTTCGGGTTCGGTAAATTACTGTTCTAGAACCGTCCCGCGCTTGCGCAGTTCAAAATTGCCTGTTCGGGTTTTAAAGAACTGTTCTCGGACTTTTTAATTCTGAGTTCGCGTTTTTCTAGGACTACATTGGGACAGTTCTAGAACCGTCCGTATCGGTTTATTATGAATGCCTTCGAGATTTTCAAATGTCTGATAATCCTGGAACTGTCAGAGAACGATTCAAAGTATTGAGCTACCGCGCATACAGTTCTGGGCAGTTCTCGAATAGTTCAAGAATCGTTCGTAAAACGAAACCCGAAAACAGCTATTATGAAAACGATAAAGGCGCTAATATTACAGCCCTCCCAATTATTTAGCGAACTGACCCCGGATGAGCTGATGAATAAGTTTCAGAAGACGGAATCAGTGTTAAATCGGAAACATGTAGTTGCAGATCGAATGTTGCGAAATGTAGCAATAAAAATCGATGTTTTAGGCCCCGTTAATATTGATTCTAGTTTAAGTATCAGATAGTTGGAGACAGATTCTGACACAAGACGTACTAGTATCAGAAGAGTTTTAACACGTCATAAATTTTATCCTTATACAATAAATCGTGTACAACAATTAAAAGAAGATGGCCTTAATCGACGTTTAAAATTTTACGATTTAATGACTGAACGGCTAAATAATCCAAATTTACTTTTTACAAGTTGGTTTAAGTATTCTTTTTTTGTGAATAGAACTCTTTATCGACATAACTGCCGTTATTGGGCTGACGCAAACCCATATATTTTTTAGAAAGTTCACACACAAAATCCTGAAAAATTAGATTTTTTTCTGAGGGTGTGTAGGGCCTAAATACGGTTTTTTTTTGGATGTGAAAAGTACGCGTTGTATATACAATTTTTCTAATTTAGTTCGACGATATACCACTGCGATCGCTTTGACGCGAGCACAGAAACTCGTAGAGACGACAAGATACGCGGGGTTCTAAATTTGATTTAAAAATTGGCAACGAGGCGTTGCGCAGGTACGGCAAATTTTATTGTTAATTAAGGGTTACTTGCTTATCAAAAATGACAAGTATTTGTTTTACCATGCCGAATTGTAGAAGTATCTTAATGTTAGAAAATGGTAAGTGGATTGCTTTTTTAACAGCGTAATTAAGTATTTCACTCACTGCCTAGCTTTTTCTTACAAAGCAATAAAGTTTCTTTTTTTTTGACCAATAAAGCTGGTGGAATAAATTACCACATACAAAATTAAGCCTAATAACCATTTTAAGAACACAAATTATTATGTTTTAAAACAGCACTTTTTTATTTTACTTGAAAAATAGAATGCCTCTAATAGGGTATTTTCACTCAATTGATATTGATAATGTTGTGTGTAAAAATTAAAAGTAGAAACACAATTAAGCAAAACCTGCTAAATAACACGGAAAAATACAAACCCCTTACTTTTCTATTTAAGGTTTAATTATCATTGTAATTTAAATAGCCCGCCACTCCCCTAACCAATCAAATTCAACATGGATGCCAAGTCTGTTTAGGACCTATCGATATCGACAATCGTATCGAATTTAACGAAATGCTAAAATGCGAAATGCTTTTTAGACTTTACACTAAAACACTGCTAGACTACCTAAATAGTTTTAATTGGAATAAAACATAAAAACTTACATCAAAATGGTTTTCACAACAATAATAGATAGGCATGTCCTTTGGGCATTTTCTCAATACCTACAGCAGCACACCAGGCTTTTCTCCTATCGTCTTGTTTTGGAAGAGAAAAGAATATTTTTGAAGATCCTAAACTCGGCCGGCCTCTGGTTTCGCAAATAATAACAATACACTTTTTTTCATTTTGAATAAAATAACGGAAATTTACTCGTAAAATGGGTTCATATCAAGGAAAGTTTGGCGATAATAATAACTATAGTAATAAATTGGGTAATTTTTTACTTACCCACGGCCGATTTTATTGAATTTTGTATACTGGGTTTTGGGGCGCTGATCACGAATCTAAGTCAATTTTGGACACTTTAGTTTTTATGATAAAAACGCCCCACTCGGACCCAACTCAAAATTGTACAAACTTTCCCAAAAATTCCTCCTTCTTAAAACTGATTACAGCCAAAATTGAAGATTTTATGGAAATACACCTATTATTTTATAAGATAAATTTGATTTCACCTTCATTTAACAAATATTTTTAATAAAAATAGCACAAAAAATTGTATTTTTACTTTTAAAAATGTCAACAAAATTGTCTAGTGATTTTAGACAGTTTTTGTTGGTACGCCGACAACCAAGAAACAATTGAATGGCTTTTTTCAAATTTAAATCCCGAAAAATAAAAATAATTTAAATTTATAAAGTAGGCCATTTAATTGTTTCAGTCTGGCGTACCAACTATAAACTCTCAAATCACTAGACATTTTGATGTTTATTAAAGTAAATAATATTTTGTTGTTTTTTTTTATTAAAATATTCTGAATAAAGGTGAAAATAAATTTATCTTATAAAATAATAAGTGTATTTCTATAAAATCTTCCATTTGGCTGTGGTTTAAGAAAGAAATTTTAAAAGTTTGTACAGTTTTGAGGTTAGGTCGAGTGGGGCGTTATAACAAAACTAAAAGTGTCCGACAAAATTTGATTTCAGATTCGTGATCAGCGCCCCAAAAAACCCCAGTATACAAAATTTCAATAAAATCGGCCGTGGGCCCGGTAAGTAAAAAATTACCATAAATTGGAATATTTGGAAAGAATACACACTATTTACAAATTAGAAATTATTAATAAATATTAGAGGTTACAGGTTATACAGGTTGACATTGACAATATGACAATTGACAGGAAACGCCAACTTTGTAGATGTTGCGCATATCGATATTTGATGACAGGCGTATCGAATAACAAAAAGCTGACAACAAAGCAGAAATTCCACCAATAGAAAATTTAGGGCCGTGACGTCACGGGCCTACAAAATTCAAACTTAAAATTGATTTTTAAGGCGTTTCCGGAGGCCAAAAAAATCGGGAAAAAATATTTTTGGTCTTTATTTTCATATGGCTTTGCAATAAACTAATAAAAAAAATCATGAAAAACGCCTATTATAAAAAAAAAGAAACAGCTGTGAACTGTGGTTTGTGACACGTTTACTTCGCGGCCTAATGACTAGTACGAGATCCAGGATTTTCTTTCGCAATTTTCAAAATTCTATTCTCTTGTTTCACAGTTACATATGTACCTCCCAGGATTTCTTAGTTGCACACATCCCGTTTTAAAAACTCTTTGATACCGTTGTGGAAATCTTTCACGGTAAATTTAAGCTTCTCGATTAGCATTATGGTTTGCTTCGGCGTAAATTATTAACATATCGGAATATTCCCGGTTTAAAAATATTATTTTGAACTTCCAGGCACGAAATAAAATACGGACAAAAATACAGCAACGACTAGACATAATACAAAGTGACTACTGACTTGACATACTCTAGCGCTGTTGCCAATTGTTTTATAAATGTTTAACTGGGGGAAACATTATTATTATTACTAATATTATTTTTTAATTTGTAGACTGACACATTTAAAAATTATTATTTTTTTATTAGCCAATGAATCTACCGATGAGCGATACCAATTGTTAAGCGTTTTAGAAATAATTGCTACCAAAGTTTATAACTTTAAAATCGTTTAGACAAAAATCTGTCACGTTTTGACACATATGTCATATAAACTTTTGACTTGTTTTAAGCTTCACTATAACCCATTAAAATCGTGAGCATCATACTTTTTATACCCTGTATATTTATATATATATATATATATATATATATATATATATATATATATATATATATATATATATATATATATATATATATATATATATATATTTTATATATATATATATATATATATATATATATATATATATATATATATATATATATATATATATAAACTCCCGGACAAAAAAACGGCACCCTGGATTTTTTGCTTAGTTTGATAATTTATAACTTTTCTGTTTTTAATCCGATTTTTACAATTCTTTTGCCATTTTATAGATAATTTAATTGGGAATGTGCTGAATTTTTTCAATGATGGGTCATGTTCGATAGGGCGCTATTATACCGGGTGAATCAATGTGTGTTTTTTTGGCCTAAGACCTGTGGAGATATTGGGGCTGTTTATTTTTAATACTGACAATTTTTTGACAAAGTTACATGTAGTCCTAACATTTTCTTTTTTGACTCATTTCGTTATCTCTAGTTATAGAAGAGATACGATGTTTTTAATAAAACTCTGCAAATTACGATATTTTATTAGATCACAGGTCATTTTTAAATCAAGTCAAGTTATGTAATTGTTATAAGTATCAGACAGTGACAGCCCTCACAATTGTTGTAATAGTTATTGGTGTCAGCATGGTGTTAACTATAACAGACGTAGCAAAAATTGTTGCTCTAATAAAGACGGGTCATAATAAAAGTTATGTATCTCGTACGTTGGGATTTCCAAGGGCCACAGTTCAAGATGCTTGGAATAGGTACTTGGAAACAGGAAAATTTACTAGACGGCAAGGATCTGGTAAAAAGAAAAAAACGACTGCAGCTGACGATCGCTTCCTTATGGTAAGATCTTTAAGAAACCGAAGGGCAACTTCCGTGACTTTAAAAAATGAGTTGCGAATGATACATGGGGTCAATTTTAGTGACAAAATGGTTCGAAGGAGGTTAAACGAAGCTGAGCTCTGTTAATGTAGGCCGGCAAAAAAACCAAGATTACTTCGGCATCATCGACGAGAACGGTTACGATTTGCCAGAGAACATTTAAACTGGACTGTGGAGCAGTGGAGTAATGTTCTCTTCACAGACGAGTCGAGGGTGTGTCTTCGGTCGCCGGATGGTCGATATATATATAGTATATATATATATATATATATATATATATATATATATATATATATATATATATATATATATATATATATATATATATATATATATATATATATATATATATATATATACATATATATTAAAAGGCACATGTGATCAAATCATTTGACCTGACTTGTCACCATCTCATTACCTACCACGCAGCAGATGACTACAAATATTGTTTTGAGAAAGCCTTAGAAAACGTAAAATTTCATGTGTCTGTGTTTATCCATATTTATATATATATTTTTTTCTTAAAACTTAAAAGCCCTGTATTTTCAAAATTAAGCAGTTTAGAGCATATGTTTTTTTCTTTATGTGTTCGGCCAAGAAGTTCGCAATATTAAAAAAAATATCCTGTATACAGGGTGTTATTTAATAAGTGTCCGATATTTCAGAGAGTGATTTTTCAAGTATTTTTAAGGTAAAAAGTTCCTATGAACGTGTGGTCTAAGATGCTTCGCTTTCAAGATACAGGGTGTCAAAGTTTTATTTTATTTATGTTTTTCTGCATAATTTCCTAAATAATGCCGATTTCGAACGACAATTGGTACCTGGGGTTTTTTGACATGAGAAATTTCAATTGTTCTTAATTTAGCTCTTACTTGTAGGGGGCGCTATCTACTTGTATGTACTCACTTTCAAAGGGCTCATGACTTTTGTACAACCTTGTATTTACATTTTTGTTAAAAGAAATGGTTTCCTTAGTCATTTTAAGTAAAAAGGATTCTCTTATTAAATGACGCTAGGAGCAACTCGTTTTCGAAATATTTTAGTTTAAAATAATCGATGCATACGCTTAGTAATAAATATGCTAAAGTAAAGACCGCCGAAAATGACGGTTTTATCAATAGCCTAGTCAATGCATTTTGTTTGTGTTGTCATGTAAAAATTCAGACATAATACAATTTTGACGTTCTTTGACGTACAGTTGAGTAGTAGGTAATAAATATTAGTGAGTTTTTTAAATGGTAAATTTTACCAATGCTGAGTATGCTGACATGCATTTACATACGGACTTGCTAATGGAAATGCTTATGAAGCTAGACGTTTGTATCAGGAGCGTTATCCGAATCGCATAGTTCCAACTCCAAAACTTTTCAAGAATCCACGGTGGGTTTAAAGAGAAACAGGAACATTTGAGAAAGCTAGTCACCTGTCAGGTGCAGTTCGAACGGTAAGAACCCCAGATATCGAAGATGCAGTCCTTAATATGGTAGAAGAACAGCCGGAAACAAGCACCAGGAAAGTAGCGTTTACGTTAAATATTTCTCATTTTCTGGTATGGAAAATTTTAGTGGATAATTTATTATATCCCTATCATGTTCAAAGAGTTCAGGCACTGCTACCTCGTGACTTTCCCTTACGTATAAATTTCTGTCGTTGGTTTCTCCAATGCCTTATTCAAAACCCTTTGTTTGAAAACCTTATCCTGTTTACCGACGAAGCAAATTTCTCACGTAACGCTATACGTAATTTTCATAATAATCATATGTGGTCAAATGCAATACAGGAATCACATTTTCAAGAACAGTTCTCTGTTAACGTGTGGGCAGGAATCCTGGGAGATAATTTGATAGGTCCATTTTTCCTTCCGGGAAGATTAAATGGCGAGATATATCGTCGTTTTCTTGAAGAGAATTTGCCTATTTTACTGGAAAATGTGCCACTTAGACTAAGGAATGAGATGTGGTTTATGCATGACGGTGCCCCTGCACATTTTAGCATCCAAGCGCGAAATTTTTTAAATCAAAATTTCAATAATCGTTGGATAGGTAGGGGAGGGACTTAACCATGGCCTCCTAGGTCGCCAGACCTTAATAGTTTGGATTATTTCCTTTGGTGACATCTAAAAACATTAGTTTACCAAACACCTATTCAAAATGAAGAAGAACTGAGAAATCGAATAATGGACTCTTGTAGAACGATTGAAAATACTCCAGGAATTTTCCAGAGGGTACGCGAATCAATGAGGAGAAGATTGGATGCGTGCCTACAGGCAGGGGTGGGCATTTCCAACATTTATTGTGATTTTGATCTGGTTTTTCATCCTGTTTTTATTTAGTGTTCGTCTGTTATTTTTTTTTTTAATATTTCATGTTGATTAAAAAAGTTAATTTACAAAATTGTTTCATTTTTTCAAAACACATGCATCGATTATTTCAAACCAAAATATTTCGAAAACGATTGCTCCTAGCGACATCTAATAAGAACTATCTTTTCGCATAAAATGACTAAGGAATTCATTTCTTTTACCAAAAATAAAAAATACAGGGTTGTACAAAAGTCATGAGCCTTTGAAAGTGAGAATATACATGTGGCTAGCGCCCTCTACATAAGCTAAATTAAGAACAAATTCAAATTTCTCATGTCAAAAAACCCCCAGGTACCAATTTTCGTTCGGAAATCGGCATTATTTAGGAAATTATGCAGAAAAAACATAAATAAAAATAAAACTTTGACACCCTGTATCTTGAAAGCGAAGCTTCTTAGACCACACGTTCATAGGAACTTTTTACCTTAAAAATACTTGAAAAATCACTCTCTGAAATATCGGACACTTATTAAATAACACCCTGTATACAGCATGTCCCAAGAAGAGGGGCAGAATAAGACAAACGTATCAACAAATTTTGATTTTAAAAACAGTATTCTGGAATTCTGAGCTGCATGGTCTGAAACGAAAGTCACCAAATTTTACTCAAATCGGTATTATATTTTATTATGACATACTGTTCAGAATTAAAATTCATGTCATAACTTGGAAGTTCTGTCCATAACTGTAGTCGTTGGGGTTTATAAAGATACCGGCACTTTATGACTTTCTTGTAACTAACTATTAAAAATTTTTAAAACAAATATGGATATCGCGATACACATTTTATTATAGAATCAAAAAATACAAATTATTTTTTTTATTACGGTTGTTGTAACACTTTTTTAAAACACATAGTTAAAATAAACGAGCTAGAAGTTCTTTTGATTATGGTATCTACTATAAATCTAAATAGTGTATCCTAAAAAAATGTTACTCTAAAACCTAATTGGTAGCGATTTTGTCCCAAGTTCGTTGTAACTAACCTTGTATGATACCGATTCAAGTAAAACATGCAGACCATAACCCCAAAATAATGTTTTTAAATGTTATTAAATATAGTTTGAAAATTATTCTAACACCACAAAAAATTTGACTTGTTTTCCAATAATTTAAATAAAAAAATATACTAGAAGATTTGTACAAATTTATTTATTACTGTAACTCCCAAACCAAAATGTCTTACTTGTTATGACATCCTATTAAAATAAAATTGGAATTTCCCTGGTAATTCAATATTTATGTCTAAAAAGCTTAATTTTATTGAAGCTCTTTAGTAGCCAAGATCTCCGAAGAGAAGGCCTATACCCAAAAAAAGTGTATATGAAGTTGTAGTATTCTTTTAATGTGTTTTTTACATCCGAAAGATTTTCCCGGACGCGTAATTACATACTATACTATTACTCAGAGCAACGGCGACGGAGGTTGCTCTAAATCGCAATATAGATTGTAGTGACCAATACGCGCAAATTTTCGCTTCATAATATACTACACCCCAGAGCGGCGGTTAAAAATGTTACGTAAAATACTATTTAATAGTAAGGATTTTTTCGCGACAAACCGTTTTTAACTACTGGTTGATAGCAGTTCTTTCCCCCACCATTCTAACCGTGTTTAACCCGCCTATCCTCGCAAAAATGAAACGGTTTATGTATGTCAGGCGTGTACTTACGTACTAATTGTTTAATATTCTTTTAAATTTATATCTAAATGTAAGGTCTTTGGAGAGGTAAGAAATAAAACAAAAAGATAATATATAAACCAAATTGTCCATTTAATAAGATATTAGCTGTTTCCAAGTCAACTGTTACAAGTAAATCTTTTCCTTATTATTTATATATAACTGCACTAATTCATCCATTTGGGAATTAACTAATAAATCGAATAATCTGCAATTTAAATAGTTGTTAAACTTTAGTAAAAAAACATCACAAGAACCAAAACAATAGAAAAGCCGCCAATTCCCCATTATTTTAATTTGACACTTGACATAACCATTATTAACGCTCCTCCTGACTAGTGGCGATAGCGGTAGATACTGGGTACAAAGTAATGACGTTGATACTGACGTCATAACACCTTCCCCTACGTTACCGCTTTTCGCCAAAATAAACCGGTATGTTAACTGTCCTAACAATTTTCAACGCGGTATGTCGCTAAAATTTGATGAGTGTGAAAATAATGTGTTGGATTATTATGAACTCTTAATAATATTATTATTTATTGTTTTTTAAAACTATTTTATGGTCCCTATCTATCGCGTCCATCGTTATCATAACTAAAATAAAAAATATATAAAATATTGATTTGAGTAATTCACAACGCCGTAGTTATTAATATTTATCTTGGTTAAACTGTTTTGTTGCCAAATTGATCGGTCATACTTCATAATGTATTTCTATTATGACAGTATTTTTAATAATTATTATATCTACGTAAATCACTTAATCTTGAAATGGATACTATCTTTAATATATAACCTTAATACAAACAAAAATTAACAAACTTTGCAGTTACGAATGATATGATAAAAAAATTTTGGCCAAATTAGCGATGGGGGATAATATTAATGAAATATTTTTTATTGACATGATGGATACGTCTATTAATGAGGGCACCAAAGAACCATCCAACTGTGAAGCACCTAGTAATGTTTTTTTCTCAAGAAATGGCATATGTTAGCAATTCAACTACTTCTCCTCTTGCAGTAGCTGAAAACCTTACAACTAAAAAAATGAAGCTGTAGAAGCACTTAGCCAAAATTTTTCAAATATTATTGAAATGCTTAAAAATAACATATCACCAGACTCAACAAACATTATCGTTCGACTAAATAAATGTCTTGAAAAAATTTAAACTCCTACAGAACTATTACATGCATTTGCTATTATAAAAAATATTCGGCGTGGAAAAAAAATTAACTTTTAACCGACATCAATTAGTAAGCGCACACAAAGACCTGCCCTCACGTCTGGTTCCAAAAGGATTCAGGTTGGAAATCTTAATAGGAAACGCAAAGCCTCAAGATCCTTAAGTGGAAGCGGTCCTTTTTAATAGACGTAGTGCTAAATCTCACTAATGTATAGGTATTCTATTTTATTCTGTTTTATCTTTATAATTTTATTTTATACCAACTATGCCCGTTTTTTTAAGCTTAATGTTGTTTTATTTATATGCGTTTATTTTCTTTTATTTTAAGCATGATATAGTAAGTACATCACGTATTTATAAAAAGTGTATTTTTTTGTAATAATTAGAAAAATTCAATACTAAATAAAATGGTTTGATTTCCACTTTAGTTCTAAGAATTAAATATACAACTGTGATACAACCTACATTTGAAAACTCGGACAATACTTCTCTCTACGTACCTCTGAAATAACTTCCTCGTGATGTAGTACTTATCTGTCAAAACGTTATTATGCCTATGCTTTTTGTTATTATAAAGTTATAAGGGAGTAAGGTTAAAGCAGGTATGTATGTATGTATTAATACAATAATTTATAATAGTTCAGGACATTAAACAAAACAAATATGTCTGGGGATTTTATGCAGGCAATAAAACCCCCATTTAAATACCTTTGTAAGTACCCATCCAAAGAATTTCAACACATTCTCATAGTGATGCAACATGCTATACAGCATTTTATATAATATTTTTAACCGCCACTCTGGGCTGTAGTATATTATGAAGTAAAAATTCGCACGTATTCGTCACTACAATCTATACTGCGACTCAGAGCAACCTATATCGCCGGTGCTCTGAGTAATAGTATAGTATGTAATTACGCTTCCCGGACACCCTGTAGTTAAAATAATACACAAAGTGGTGTAGTCTAAATTTAATAAAACTGTGTGTGCCTTGTAATTATAAATTGGCCAAATCTATCTTTGGAAAATAATAGTACAGTTTTAAAGATTAAACCAAATTATTTAAATTATATATTTACAAAAGGAAATAGACATAGAAGGTGATACATCAGTTAAGTGCAAACGTTTCATATAATTTAAAATATTTACATTACGACACACAACTTACTTATTTTAGAGTACCTAACTTTACTACTTTAATTAGCAAAAGATTGTTTAGTTAATTTATTATCTAACATTTTTAAATAAGATAAAGAAAAGACACAAAAGTGCACATTTGTTAAAGTTAATTTGTGCTTATATTTCGTTTCTAGGCTTTTTGAAAGCTCTTTGGACTCGGTTCGCATGCATCTACTAAGCATCCTGTGGTAACAACTTTTCTGTAATAATCAGCTGACTGCTTTGGAGTTCTGGTTCTGTTTGGGCTGTTAAAATCGACATGGTGGTGCCCAAGATTAAACCTGAAATATATATTATAGGTAGTAGATAAAATTTTAAAATTATTAGAAAACACCAACATATTTATCTAGGGTCAAAAGAAATTTATTTAAGGTAATGGTTTATTTAAACTAAAAGATGTTTCTGTGAAATGATTTAAATATTTACAATTTAAATTAACATAATTTATAAAAGTTATTGGAATTTTTATTAAAAAAATATTATTCGAGATTATCGTCAGATGGACCGCTTGCTTTAAGTCCCAATGTATAGAATTATAAACGCACACTTAATTAACCCTAATAAAACAAAATTATTAACGCTTTGGTAAAATGAAAATGCATGCCTCTAATATTACCCTTTACTATCACTGCTTTTAAGATATAACATTATAACATTACAAAAAAAAAATCATAAAAATGAAACAATTTAATTTACTGTGCGTTTACAAGTCTTTTTCATCTAGAATCAAAATGGCACCATTTTTTCTAAAAAAGTCAAGGCAAACTTAACAAAATTGTTTTGGGCATTTGCTTTTCCTAATCGTCTTGGGTTTAAAAGAGTTGTGTATCATACTTTTTAAAGTTAAGCACTAATGTAGTCATGCAAAAATTTATGTTCTATACCATTTTGCATAACAAAGCCATTGCCTAAATAAAATAAGTACCAAGTCCCCTGAACCTTTGTAGACTATATCGAGACAAGTTGCAGGCCCAATATCATAAGTGCAGTTTAAAGACTGGGGCTACTTCTATTGAGTAGTTACGGTACGCACAAGTTGATAACGTCTAGGCCACTAAAAACTGCAAAACCGATACTGACACACTGCCTAAGCGTCAATGATATGGTCCAAGTGTCAAATAAAATGGACCCTCGGGTATTTTCGTAAATTAAATTAATTATTTTGTGCCTTGTTTTTAGTATTTTGTCTAATAAGGTAAATTTTTTACTCATCTGGTTAACCGCAAGGTTAATATATTTTTTTATAAATTTAAATACCACGCTTTGTTTCTATCTTAGATCATTAAGTGACTAGGGTCGTTGCAAACGTAACATTTAAATTTTGGGTTAACCAAAAATGTTAAAATCCCAAAACACTGAATTTTTTTTATTTATACACTTAAACAAGTCCTTGGGGATTTTTGTAGATTAAATTAAATATTGTGTGCCTTGTTTTTAATAACTTATCTAATAGGATTAATTTTTAACTTATCTGTTTAAAGGCATGTTAAATATATTTTATATAAATTTAAATACCACGCTTTGTTTCTATCTTGGATCATTAAGTAACTAGGGTCGTTGGAAACATAAAATTAAAATTTTGTGTAAACCAGAAATGTTAAAAATCCAAAACACTGATTTTTTTTTTTAATTTAGACACTTGGTAAGGAGTGGCCTTAGTTCCAACTTTTTAATTAATGGTTTGAAGGGATTCAGTAAATGATATATAGTTTGTATTAATTTTTTTCAATTTTTTTCGGAATTTAAAACATCCAAAGTCAATAAATCAAATCTTTTGTATTTTATAGGTACTGTAAAAAAATATTTCCCTAGCCACAATACGTACTATAATCTGGGCAATGTTTTTAATATTTTAAATTACCTTAAAAAAAGTTACCTATTTTTGTTTATAATGTGCAACAAAATCACTTACGTCCACCCTGCATACCACTCTACGTCATTATATAAACACCAGGCCATGTACCCAGTGACATTAACCCCATCTTTATACATAGCATCATTTATGTTACTTAGGTACAGCTGCAACAAAAAGATAATTTTATAACTGCAAGTTGTTAAAAACTCGTACATGAAACAGAAAAATATGTCTGTTTTATTTATAATAGAGCTTTTTAAAATATTTCCATAAACCAAACTTTTTGACAAAATGTTGTCTTTTTGTAAGTGTTTTAGTATACAATTAATTGTTCTTCATTTACAACTAATGGTATATTTTACTAGCAGTTCTTTTATTTCAGAAGGATTTGCGTTCATTTTCATTAAAAAACTTACTTTTAAAACCGGACAGACAATTTAGAAACTTTAAAGACACCGCAAGTAGTTAAGTAGTTAATATTTTAATAATATAAAAGTTATTTGTCTGTTATGCATTTTGTACTATTATTTGACCTATTTTAGCTGATATCAACAAAAAAAAACGATATACAGAGTAGAATCTTAATTAAAATAAAATTTTCTACAAAATGTTACATTTTTGGATGGTTTAATTATACCAATTTACAAAAAATATTGCTTGTAACTCTGGTGTTCAGCATTTTTACGCTCTCAGGTGATTGTTGCTATCATACGGCTAGAGCAATAACTTTAAGCTTCTAAAGCAATAATTTAATTTTATGTTCTTAGAACAAAAATTACTTTTTTCGAATAAGAAAGCAACAGTTACTATTTAAAAAGTTTAATTATTAACGTTTTAAATCCAAAAGAGAAAAGTAAATCTCGCCTTTATTTAACCCTATATTTAACCTTGTTTAGTTAAAAATAAATTGTTAGCTTACCTTGTGGTAACGTCCCCTGGTGTCAAGATCATTTAGATTGTTACCATCGTCATGGTATCCATTTTCGGTAATTACAATTCCTTTTTCATCACCAAACCTATCACGAACCCAATTTATTAACCGGCGGGCTCCCCATGGTACGACCTTTAAAAACATATGTACAGTTTAATAATAAACTATTTGTTAGGGTAACAGAAAAATATAACAGAATAGATATTATTAATACACCGTCATTCTTAAAACATATTCTACGTTTTCTATTGTTTGTAAACTTTAAAATAAGAAATTAAAGTTTTTTAATAGTTGTTGTACAGAAAATTATTTACAAAACAACTTAATATATTTGCATACATTGCTTGAAAATATTTTTTTCTTGTTGTGTGGATAACTTATGGTGTCCATATTATTTAAGAGTATTTATAAAAAAAACTTATAAGTCCTATATTCTTAGTGTAAATAGATCTAGGTCTTATGTGGTCGTCTTGGTAATCTATTATCGTTTAAAATGAGAAGACACGCGGCCAAAGTATCTCTACTGTCTATATATCTACTGGATTTTGCAGTTATAGACTTAATGTTATGTAAATAATATGTACGTAGCAAGTTTTTATTGATTTAATTCACAAGTTTAAGACTTAAATACAAAAACAACTAATATATACCTTGTAATGCGACTTTAGTAATAGAAAGACTATTTTCTGTTAACTTGTTCTTTGTTGACATTATATTCAAAAGTGTTAAAATTACCTTAAACCACCAAGATACAGTTGGTTCCCAGTTATCTGGCGACCAGTTATCTACGGAAATATCAGCATCAAAGCTCATTACATCCACTGATGTCTCTTCTCTCCAGGATGCCAAAAAGGTACTGTACATATTGATAGTTAGATAATCATAGGTGCCTGAAAATTAGTATACAATGTGTATTATTGTATACATTTAGTATACAATGATACACATGTCCTATATTAAAATATATTTGCTTATAATAAACATTCTTGTACATTGCTTTATATCTGTGTGTGCCAGATTTTCGGATATTTAACCCATTTTTTTCTCATTTTCTTTTAACGAGGGCCAAGTAAAGAAACATGCAGATGATCATGATGATGAGATATTTAACGGCATCTTTTAGGTAACACCGTTATGACATCACGGGCGTTATAAAAATAACTACTACCTTAAAAATGCCTTTTATAAACATCTGGGTACTGTTACTCAGACAGGACCCCAGTTTAATGTAGAATCTGAGCCACAAAAAAGCAGGTGTTCGTTTTTAATAGGAGTTGTTAAACCAGTGAGAGATAATTAGAATTGATGAAAAATACTAAAAGCATTTTAAGAGTGATATTGTAATGTTACCGCGAGGCAAAACAAGAGAAGCCACCCTTTGGCTGTGTTCAGTTCTATAACAAGGCTATAGATTTAATTGTAGATTAATTTCTCAGTAACGATGCTATGTCAGTATTTTATTTAGAATATATTTACTGCATACACAACGTGCAAAAATAGAACAAAGTTTCTTTCTGGAAATTGGTAACACCCTGTGGGGAGCAGCAGCTACAGGAGCTGTTGTTCACTAAAATCACACTGCAGTCTTATCTTTTTTGAACATTTTGTTTTTTTCATCTCTGTCTTTATTGAAAGTACACTGTTTAAAACGAATGCTGGGAAAGAAAGTTTCTATCTTTTTTGTACCCCGTAGGGTTTGATTAAATTCCTAATAAAAATCACTTTCACAACATTGTTACTGAGAAATCAATTTACAGTTCAAAATCAAATAAGCGATTGGCGAGGAAGTCAACTTTGAAATTTGGCTCAGCGTTAGTGGCCGGTTTTTTGTAAAAGTAAGTGTATATAATCTTATAAATGTAACATGTTTTATAGCCGATTTAATTTCAAATTCTGAAACAATTTATAAACAGTGGAAATTTAGGGGACAGTTTTTGCTTCTTAAACGCGGCTGATTTATACGCATAATTAATTAAGGGTGTTTTTAAATCGGATTATTGTATTTAAATAATCCACAAACTTTTGTTTTCGAACTTAAGTGTATTGAAATATTCATTGTGAAACACTTTATTGAGGTATCATAAGATCCCATCGTATTTTCATTTGATAAACAATTATGAAGCAGAAAAGTGCGATAAAATAAATTTTGACAGCTTAAAAAGTGGCTCATTTTTAGTTTAATAATGCAAAGTTTGGTCAAAATTTAAAAAAAATAGGGTTTAAGGATAACCAAATTATACCATTAATATAATAAAAGTGGAAATACATTCTCAAATTCAATAGATAACCTAAAGAGAGTCCTACGGAGTCTTGGGGGACAGAATAACGGAATAAATGTCATATCAGAAAAATACAACTTTTAAATTTAGCCCCATGTTTAGTTGGGTCAAATCCTAATTTTATTAGACTATGAAAATAGTATCCGTAAAAAAATATCGTCACGTAGTAATTCCATAAAATTATTTAGCGATTTTTAGATTTGCCGAAGAAAAGTTCATACAGAGTATTACAGAATGTTGTGAGGAAAATTTAAGAACAGATTCTCTATCTAAAAATGTGAAAAAAGATCATGGATTCAGAAATACTCCGTTTTTATGTTTAGAGTCTTCTGGGGTTTATTAATTTCTTAAACATTTATCAAAAACTTGTTGAGGTATTAATATAAGTTTTGATATACGCAAATGTATCATTTAGTCACATTTAGATGTACAAAATTATTTTCTAACGAGAACCAATTAGATTTTTATTCTTTAATAACGATTCTATAGACAATTTTTTCTACTGATTCATAAAATAATTTATATTTTAAAAACAGTGTTTCAGAAAAAAGTCCAAGGGGCACTTTATATGCAGAGTTAATCTGGCTTTAAGAAACCAGTGGCGTACAGTTTTTTTCGCTAAACCTAAATACTTGCCAGCACAAACGCTACTGACGTAAATGCTTGAGCAAACAATGTTGCATATATAAATAATAAATTTGCATGTACCAAAACTCATTTTAATATTAAGGGGATTTCGATAAAGGTAAAATAAACTATTATAGACGAAAAACATCTCGTATCATGAAAACGGAGATTTTTCCGACCTATGCTTATATATTTTTTTTCACAATCTTAGATGTGGAATCGAACCTTAAATTTGCCTCACAGCGTTCTGTAATTTTTTTATTTTATTTATTCTGTAGTTGTTTTCACCTAATTATCATTTACTTTTTAATTTACCTTTCAATTCCGCTTTTTCTTCTCCGGTAAAATATGGAAGACGTGATTCAGGTAGATTTTGCAGGCGACTACGTTCATCAACTCGTTGCCTCATTACTTCTGGATAGTCACCATTAATAATGGGATTTGCAAACCAACCATACTGAAAACATAACAAAATATTTAATGATAAAACTAGATAAGCAATATTTTTATTACAATATAAGACCCAGTCTTTATTTTAAATAAAGTGTTTTATAAAAAGCAAATATTTCTAGAATCCCATATTTTTATCTCTGGTGACTCCTCTAAAGCCCAAATACGGGGTACCATTAGTGTCGGCTCTTTAAAAATTATAAAGTAAGGTACAAATGACGGTTGTTATTAACTCTGGTAGTATTTTGATAAAAATACAGTTCTCGTTAGTGCACACTATTGTCCTATTGCATATTTTTTTAGAATGTCTAGTTCGAGATATCTACAAGAATGTACCAATCTCTCTTCTATGTTAACATTTTTAAATTACTGGTAAATTTAATTACACACTATAATCCCACTCGCACGATCCAGTGAATGATTAGTAAGTTTTAGGACACATAAAAACAATAAATGAAATTGAAGTCACATAAAATGTGTTGTTACTGTGCGGCACAATTAGAAAATTTTAATACCACATAAATACCATAGCCACAAAAGTAGTATTTATAAAAAAATATATTAAAACAAAAATATTTAGCAGTTAGGATAAAAAGTGGGAGACTCATATATTACACTTCCTGCATCATTTCTGATCATCCCAAAATAGTGTTTATTATTTTTAAAAATAAACGCTTAAAATAATCAGATTTTTATTGCAAATATAACATATTATTTTATAATGAAAACAAATGATATTAATATTTTTTTAATAAAAAGATTCAAGAACAATTTACTAAACAAAAAGATAATTTAAAAACACAATTAGCACCTGTTATTACATTTGGTAGAAATAATAACAGATTTTTTCCAAGACCTGTTGAATATTGATTTTGTTAAATATAATAATATATATTTTTTATTATTTAATATAAGAGTGTAACACATAGATCTATAAATTCCTTACTGTCATTTGAAGAATACGCTCAGCAGCTTCTACATCTTCGGGTGAATCTGAATTAGGTTCATACCATAACGAATCAATAACCATCGAAACTTTACCTACAAAAGAAAACTATTTTATTAATTATTTTAAAATAATGACAAGTTGCTTGTTACAATATAAACAATAAAGCATGCAGGAGAATAACATAAACATGAGCACCTGGTAATGAACACTGATGTTTCGTTGGACAAATCATTAATATTAAAATTGTGGGTAAGGTACTAAGGCTGCAAGAAATTACAGACAACAACGTAAAAACGAACCAAAGATAGGCAGGCAAAATATGTTGCTCCTAGGCATCATTAAAAATTTCGGAAAAACAGAAATAAACAACCGGGACCAAACAAAACTACAGATTCTATGCCCTCCAAATACATTGTTTTATCTTATCATTAATTTTACCAGTAACTTTAAATTTTAATGGAGAAATTTTAACACCGGACAATATAAAAATAGTTGCTTTTGTAATTTTAAAGGGAGCAATTAATATATTGCATCTATAATTTTTTTTATTAGGTCTGCATCTATTCACATACAATAACCACCTGATGAACGACCCTTGGTTTTTCTTGGATTGACTTTTGGAATTGATGTTTTAGTTGTTTCGTAAATTGCAGAGCGATAGATTAAGAAAAAGGCTATATAACAGTTACTTTTTAGGGTACCTATTTAAATTTTTAGGTAGTTATCAAGAATTCTGTTAAATCTCTCGACCATTCCATCTGACTGAAGATGACGAAGTGTGGTTTTGATTTTATGGATGCTCAGGAGATTTTATAGTTCTTGAACAGATCTGACTCAAAATGTCTGCCTTGATCAGTATGTATTTCTTTAGGTACTCCATATCGACAAATTTATTGTTGAAATAGTATATCAGCAAACGTGGTAGCTTTTTAAGTTGGTATTGCATAGACTTCAGGCTGTATAATGATTCCAAGATTTATTTTCTGGAAATAATCCCGCTATATTTGTGGCAATTCTTTCAAAGGGTGCTCCTACATTTTTTTGCTTCATCTTACCATGGCTTCGTGTGTTAGGTGTCTTACTGGAGGCGCAGTCCTTGCAAATTCAGTCAAGTTTCACAATATTTTCAAAGATTTATATTTTGTTGTTCTTTTTTTTGTCAGGATCTAAAAATGTCATTTTTGAGAGCACTGTATGCGTGTTTTTCGCAATAAAATTTATTAGGATTTTCTTGTTAGCCATATCTACTGCAAAATTTACAATATTCTGGACATGGCCTTCTTGATGGAACATTAACGTTCTTATGGTTCACATCATGTCCTTAAATACGTTCTAACCATCGTGCTATCTTACCTTTAGGATTATTAAATTGAACTATTTAAGTGAAGTTACTTAAGAAGGTGCTTTAGTGATTTAACAATAGCTAAAAGTTCTCTTCTAGTCATAATTAGTCTTGATTATCCGAGTTGTTTTTAAAACAATTCACAAAAAAAAACGGTTTGCTTGTTTATATAGCAAACATTAATGCATGTATTAATTGCAATGTGTTCTTTTGTTAACTTCCGGTTTTTTCGGAAATGATCCTGACGTTGATTTTTTTTTAGTGCTACACCCTGTATAATTTATTGTTATTATAATTATAAATACATTTTTTTATTTTATTTTACCTGTTATTTGTTAGGAAAATAATAAATAAAACAAATCCACCTATTTTGACAAGTATTTGATGACATGAATTGGAGACTAAATTAAAAGGATAAGCGACTTCCGGTTTAGCCGGAAATAATTCTTACTTTTTGTTTTTGGATAATACACCCGGTATATTTTATTATTATCGGACGCAAAATGAAAAACTACATTAGGAAAAAATTATAATTAAAGTTTTTCTCCTATTTAGAAAGTGATTAAGAAATGAAAATTAAAAATACGTTTAACAAATTGCCTTGCCGTTAAACATATTGACATATTAGTTGATATAGCAAAACTCAATAGACACAGTCTACTTATTTTGCCTTTCAACATGTCTTGAATGACTAATTGAAGACTAAATTAATGTCATTGATTTTTTTAAGGTGATGAAAAGAATTTTATATTTTTGGTTTTATTTTTTTGACACTTTTGAAATAAAACAAAAACCTTCATTCTTACTTTTTCTCATGTAGTTTTTATTCCGCGTCTGATAACAATAAAATACAAACGGTGTGTCATTTAAAACCAGAATGTTAGGATTATTTCCGGCTAAACAGGGAGTCAAGCAAAAATGACATTAAATGCGTAAATGTTTGCTATATAAGCAAGCATACCAGTTTTTTTTTTAAATAGCTTCATAAATAACGAAGATAATCTGTTCATAAATTACTCTGTATATATACATTTATAAAAATTATTACAGATTTCAACAATAATTTTATTTTATAAAAAATTAAGGCTTTTATATTATACCTTTTTATTCTTTATTTTATTACTTCAGGGGAAAATTAGCTCTTCACAATATATAAAAAATGTATTTTGTAAGAAATATTAAACTGGAAAAGCCAAATAATCTTTTATTTTTATTGATGTTTTCAAATAACAAAGTAAAGAATAAAAAATGGGCGTCTCAAAATAAGGGTTAAAGTAGTACGGCATTTATATTTTTTTTTAGTTTTTTTAATTAACATGCTTTTTATTATTACCATTTTGTTTTGCTCTAAATTTTTCATCATAAACCCTGTAAGCTTTGGCATGAGCTCTTAGCAAGTTATGGGCACATATGTAACCACCTCTACCAGGGATTAAATGTTGAGGAGAAGTCCAACCAGAATCATAACCTCCACTGCAAATTTGTTTTGGTTCGTTAAAGGTTGTCCACCATTTAATGTCATCAAAGGTTTCCCAAAGTAGCGTGGCGTAGTCAACAAAGGCTGGGATAATGCTCTAAAAGAATAATTTTTTGCAGTATATTACTAATCTTGGATTTCCATTGGTTTAGGTATTAGAGTTTAATTTAACAATAGACCATTTTTGGCTACATAGCTATCGCTAATCCTACTTATCCCAAATTTATGACGAACTGATAGTTTACATTAACAGCAAGGTACATTCAAATTTTGCAAAATTCAGAACTAAAATATAGTTCAGTTATTCGTTTTTGTGCGTTTTTATTTATAATGTATTTCTGCTTTACCGTAGCTAAAAGAAACCAGAATATTTGTTTCCACACTTACTCCTTAAAAGTCTTTAAAGTCAATTAAAATAAATTAATTCATTAATTTGGCTTGTAACTAACATTTAGTAAAATCCAGTTAATGGATGAAAAGTTACCACCTAAAAAAAACACTAAATATACACTCTTTATTTGGTGTTATATAAGGATTGGCAAGGCAAGGGCTTGTGAGCCAATTTTAACGTAATAGAGTAGGATTCATACGGTATAACGCCAAATTAAAAGGAGAACGACAACAATTTCCCCAATTCCCCCTCCAAACACAACGATGACCGACGGCACCACGATTCGTTAGGATATTGTCGACAGTGTTGTCTCATAAAATATTTATTTGCAATTTTAGAAATGTTCTAAAAATCATATATTTTATAAAACTTTTTATGTAATAAAAAGTTATGATCTTAGCAAAATAAAAGAAATGTGTAAAAAATATTACTGTTTTAGAATGGTTAAAGATACTTTATTATTTTAATTATATGTATTTATTATTTTATCGAGCATGACTAATTTTATTTTTACTGGTTCGCAACATTGCCTGTCGCGTTCACTTGCATCGCTATTACGACGGCTAAGCGGCTAAGCTCATTTTCTCAAAGGCTTTTGCGTTGAAAAAATAATATTCTGCTATTTAAAAAAATGTATTTGCGTGAGCAAAAAATTAATATTATTTTATGGTATATTAAAGCTGAAAGTGTCCATAAAGTTGTTGGGCAATTTGCTTTTACATACCCTGGCCAACAGGTACCATCCGCAAAACGATTTTAAATATTTTTAATCGTTTTAAAAATTCCGGGTGCATTAACCAATGTGGTAAATGCTATCACGAAGACCATGAAGCCCGTATTATTTCTAAAGAAAGAGTCGAGAGGAACGAAAATGTATGTTTTTTGTGTTGAGCCATGCTTCAGCATCCAAATTTCTCAAGGTATTGGCATTCCAGACTGCACACTTAGAAATGTTTTAATAAAGCATGGGTACAAATCTTACAAAATTAGAACTACTCAAGAAATTTTCCCAGATGATTATATCAGGTGAATGGAGGTTTGTGTACCATAAGAAGGAGAAATTGATAAAAATGTCAATTTTCTAAAAATATTCTGTTTACAGATGTATCATCGTTTTTCTTCGTGGTTATCATAATCCTGCAGTCGCCAGATATTGGTCACGGAAAAATAAACATTTAAGTGCGCCAGTATGGACACAATATTCCCAAAAATTAAATGTTTTGGAGGGTATTTTGGGCGACAATATTGTAGGTAGGTTTAAAGTGAGTGGGTATAACACCCTTTCACCGCGACCGATCGGCCTATTGTGACTAACCACAACTAACTACAACAATGTAGGACCTTTTGTCATTGAAGGCAACTTAAATGGGCAAAAATATTTGCAAATGCTGCAAGAAGAAATTATACCAGCTGTGCGAAACTTAATGTTAATTTCGAGGAAATTTGGTTTCAGTAGGATGGCTGTCCTGCTCATAACGCAAGGCCAGTTCAGGAATTTCTCACTAGGACTTTTCCTAAATGGCTTATTTGTGGCAGAGGTACCATTCCATGGCCGGCGAGGTCACCGGATTTGACTCCTCTTGACTTTTTTTGTGGGGCCAATTAACTCAACTAATATACAGGTATCCACATAAGAGGCCTGCAAATTTAGTTAAGTTAAGGGCAAAAATATTTGACATTACTAACTCCATTACACCGAAGGTCGAATGTTAGGACGGAGTTTTATAATCGGCTCAGTTATTGCGAAGCTCAGCAGGGCAATGTCTTCGAGCATTTGTTAAAATGAAGAATGCTTTTGAGATTATTTTTTAAAGTATTTTTTATTATTAGGATTACTTTTAATTTCACTAATTTTTAAGAATGTTTATAAGTTTTTTTTAGAATAGCAGTTATTATTTTATTTTTAGGCTTAAGTCTGATAAAAAATTCAACAACCTTTTAATTATTGTATTAAATACAACAGTGATTAACATGATCGCATAAAAACAAAAATATCATAAAAAATTTCCAAAAAATGCTATTGACAACCAATACTTTAACGTCCGGCGTTCGGTAGATACTGACTGATTAGTGTGTGTGTGTGTGTCTAGTCGCAGTGCGGCCGCGGTATTCCCCTCTTTTTCTTGGGTCGGTAAGGATTCCACCACTGCATGTCTTCTCTCTGTCTTTATTTCGCTCCACCTTTGCCTATTTAATTGACATCTCCTTTTATCGCACTGAAAATATCTACATGCAAGAAATTGGTTTGCCAGACGTGTATAAAAGACAGTCTTTACTAGCAAATACAGACGTTTACTCATGTTTTATTAATAAAAATAGTGAAGATTTTTTGTAACATAATCTCGATTAAAATTAAATTTTTGTAATGAAATTATTTCTTTTATGTAAACTTTTAAAGACAGATATCATGTGTCCTTAATAATATTTTTAACATTTTTAAGCAAATATGTACTGGGTGTTTCCTAAGTAAGCTAAAATATTCAGAGGTGTGATTCCTAAACTGTTTTTATGGAAAAAGTTTTTATTAACATATGTCGATAAATATCTCCTTTCCAAAATACAGGCTGTTGAATTTTTTTTTTTTTGGTTTTTTGTAATTATCAAGTAATGAAAATGTTTTAATTTTGTCAAACTTTAAACGTTTACAATTATTATTTATTACAAAGCATATCTTAGTATTAAAAAAATAAATCACTTTACCAAGGGCGTGCACATAGTCACGGAGGTAGATTTTTGTTTCTAAAATTTCAAAGTGATTTTAGAAAATAAAATTAATTCCTATTAACCTTTCGCAATCTAACATCCGCAAATCTCAACTTCAAGACTATCCATAAAAAGCAAATACCTATAAGTCATATTTTAGTATCTGGCTTTTTTCCCGACTGCATCTTTATCTATTTAATTTCTCATACTAAATATGGTGTGGAAACTGACAGCCATTAGCTATAATGCGAGCTTCTACTTTTTTTGTCTTAAATAATAAAGCATACTATGAGTTTTTCTTAATACACATATGCTCTAACACTACAATTTTAATACATTTTTATTAAAAGACTTTTTTTCTCCTAAGCTAAGGTGCAGCCCATAAAATGATAAGATGTCAGGTATTGAATAGGGATTACAAATAATATTCACAAATTTAAAAATGTCAGTGCCGCAAAAATATTTAAAAAAATATTATTAAATAGTGCCTACGTTTACGCCCTTGGTAAAGCGATAAAATATTTATTTACGCTAAAACATGCTTTTTTATACTGTTACTAAATAAAAAATAAAGTTTAAGAAAATAAAGACATTTGGATTACCCGGTAATTACAATAAAATTATCAAATTCAACACCTTGTATTTAAAAACGCATTTGTTAATATGAACTTATTTTTCATAAACACTTAAAAAAATCACCTTCTTAAGTATTTGAGGTTACTTAAGAAGCACCCTGTATATTCCTACCTTACTTTATTTTTTTACCCGTAGAAGTAAGACAATTATCTTATTCCAATTAATTTAAGATTCCGACATACCTCGTTGAGAAAACCTCCTTCATCTTCAAGAGCTCTAGGGTTGTCCCAGTGATGCATGGTTACAATGGGTTCAATATTATTTGCTCTAAGCTTGGCAATAAGATCTTTGTAATATTCAATACCTAAATTCATATTATAAATTAAAAAATGCATGTTATAAACAAAAATATTTATTATTTACATGACAGCCTGGAATATCTTTATCCGTTGACCTGTGTGTCAGAGTTTTATACCTTATTCGTTTTACTACTGCCTACAATCAAACTTTTAATAATGTGTCAGTATCAGCAGGGGCGGTTTTACGCAAAGGCTGAGTAGGCTAAAGCCTAGGGCGGCAAATATTATGGGCGGCAAATTTACGATTAATTTTTAAAAATGTAATCGTAAATTTTAATGATATAATTAATGATTTCGCAGAAAAATAGCTTCAAAGAAAAATGTTAGTATAGGGTTTTGCCTATAATTAAATAATACATAGTTTAAAAAAGACTTATTGGTTTTAACATTTTAATTTATATTTTGTTTTTATATTATGAAATATGTTTGATTTAAAAAATTGTTATTACATTTTTTGTATGTTTTACTCTTGTTAAATCTGGTTATTAATTTTTATAAGAATTACTAGTGAAGTTTACATTTTTTTAATGCTAAATTTTTCGTTTTGATATCCAAAAAATATTGACATCTTAGGGCGGCAAACATATATTAGCCTATGGGCGGCAAAAAGTTAAACCTGGCCCTGAGTATCAGTATAAAAGTTCCTATTATGCAATAAAGTTTGTGAGCTTGCAGGTAATAAGTCGATGTTAAAGTATCCTTTTCCATCTTATCCAAACTAGGTAGTAATTAGTATTAATTGTTTTTAGTGTATGCAATTTAATTTAGTCTAGCAGGAATCAGCGCATGAGTGCAGAAAACTATTCATCTCAATGTTTTATACGATCCTCGTTAAATTGCTTCACTGATGATATAAATGCATGTTGTCATTTGACAACCTGGTACCATATTGTTTAAACCGAAATGGTTTAAACAATTGCAAGGAAGTATTATTTTCCAAATGGACCTTTTTTACATTATTTATTAAAATACAAATAAAAAGTTCCTTGACTTTTCACGTCAAAGATAATATTTTTGGAGATATTAATTTTTACAAGTTCGAAAAATCTCAATTTGGGTATTTATGACCCACAAAAAATATAAAAAAAAGAATGAAATATAAAAAATATTAAATTTTAATTTTTTTATAATAGTTAGTAATGTCCACAACTAAGATTTTTTATTGCTTATTCCTGTTTTGTGATTGTTTATAATGCGCGCCCACAAGTAAAATAAAGCCTTAATGGGCTTTTGTCCAATTGATTTCAAAAAAAAACTTTAAAAACAATTGTACATAATTTAATTATTAATACCATTGCTGTTTTTAACAATTTTGATAAAACTAACAGTTTTTAAGATAAATGATAAAAATGATGCAAAACACAGAGGCCGATATAGCGTATGAATCAGAACGGCGACACTTAAAGGTAAAGGACACATACGTGTAAGCGCACGTAATAAACAATTAAAAATAGATATAAACAATTACGGATATTATTAACCATTGTATAAAAAATAAAACAATAAATATTTTTATATTTTTTGGACATTTTTCAAGAGTCAAAAGTACCCAAATTTAAGATTTTTCAAACCTTTCAAAAATAATGTCTTCAAAAATATAATCTTTATCGTAAAAGGCAAAGGACCTTTTTATTTGTATTTCAATAAAGAATATTAAAAAAATGTCCGGTTGGAAAATAACAGTTCCTTGCAATTGTTTAAACCATTTTGGTTTAAACAATATGGCACCAGGTTGCTCCATGGCAACATGCACTTATATTATCAGTAGGGCAATTACAGAGGATCGTATAAAAACATTGAGGTGGAATAGTTTTTGGTACTCATGCGCCGATTTCTCCCGGACTAACTGCACTAAAAACAAATAAGATCTCCAAAGTTAACATAATTTAACAGATTTTTAAGTTCAGCAATAAAATTGCCAGCATATTCTATATCCTTTATGTAAATTGCTTGTCACCTTTTAGACCAACTGGTGTGAGACAATTTTTATGGCTCTCTGGATTACATTGTTTTTTGTGACTAATAACACAGGCCACAAAAAAATTGTCTGAGATCGGGATCTAACATCAGTATTTCCATGTATTTTGGCACGCTTAACACGCGTCCACTGCCTGTTTAGCTCCATTACTCTTTTTTGCACTGCCAAATGGCAAGACTGCGTACGTCTTGTAGGTATTTCCTCCACGGATCGTATTTAACTGAATCTTCCTCTTTTTTATAGTTTGTGCTGCAGAGCACAGTTTTAGTTCTAAAATTTGATTTATGTTCTGAAATATTATATAAGATTCGGTTCTGCTGAACAAGCTAAACCCAAGTTTGATTATACAACGCTCTGCAAATTTAAGCGTGGTTTTATATTTTTGTTCACCTCAACTGAACTGGGTTTTAAACCTAGATTGTACAACCGGGCCTTAATCTGATCTTAATCTACGATGTTAAGCATAGAGGAGGCAGTATTGGATTGCAAAAAATTGATCCAAAATAATTAACAGTACCTAAAGAAAAATATTTTTGGATAAATTTCTATGCCTAGTTTCCGAACTCATACTTTTTTTTGTATGGCTGTATAATAAACCCTGCATTTTGTTTTAAAACTCACCCATAATAAAATGTTGATATAATAATAATAATATGGGTTTAATAGAGTTGTTGGGCCATAAAATCAATAAAATATTTATTTAGTGTTTATTTTCATTAACAATATTGCACACGACTTTAATATAGCGTTTTTCATCAATAATAAACAGTAATATATCTGTAATTTATTGTTTTTTTTTTTTAAAGATACAACCTACTATTAATTAGCAAAATACTATAAACCTCACTAAATGTGCCTATGAACACGCTTTACATTAACTTATTTTTAGGTTAGTAAAATGTTACCCTTAAAATGTTTTTTTTTAGAAAAATTTCCTTTTCCTTTATAATTTATTTTAACCAGTCGTTAGTAATGATTTAGGTTAAAGGTCACTAAAAATCATATTTTAATAAAATAATATGTTTAAAATTACTGTTATTAAATATTGTTTAAGCATTTTAATTTAAATTAGTTTTAAACAATCAAGGTAATTTTTTAAAATTTAATTTAAATGCAAATTTGCTTACCTTTTTGGTTTATATTGTCCACACGCCCCGTCGGTAAAATTCTGGACCATGCTATTGAAAATCGGTAAGAGTTTACACCTTGCTTAACAAGAAGAGCTAAAATATAAATAAATTTTTATTTTAAAACATTTTTTGTCATTTGGTCAATCATAAATATTTATGAACTTAAAATAAAATTTAAAATAATATGAAATAATATTTTTTATGGTTTTTAAGAGCAGTTAGGATTTAAAAATACGTGGTTGTAAATTATTTGGGAATTTTCTCTTCATGAAATACAATTATTATTATAAATTTAAATCATGTTTAACTATTAATTTGAATTTGTTTACACAGTTTGGAATCAGCCCGCATATTGTAGGAAGGGCTAAAGATTTTTGAACTCATTTAAAATTTTGTTTTACTGCTTTTTTGGATATATTTTCCAAAAGAAATAATTACATAAAGTGGTTTCTGAAATCATTATAGATTATTAAAAATTTTACAGGAAAATTAGATAAAGATTATTTGTCACTTTCTGAAGACGAATAGAGCTTGTTTAATAACATTATAAAAACAAAAAATAAATATATATATATATATATATATATATATATATATATATATATATATATATATATATATATATATATATATATATATATATATATATATATATATATATATATATATATATATATATATATATATTATATAATATAAATATATATATAATATAATATATATAATATATATATAATATATATATATATATATATATAATATATATATATATATATTATATACTATCGATTATCGAGATATTTCACTATAAAGTTTGAAAGAAAAAAATTAAATTGCATTGGGTGTCGTATGTTAGTGGGTTTTAAACATTACGTCATATAAATCAGTTTGACGTTATCAAAAGTTAGACTCTTGTCAACTGTTATTGAAAAACACAATACACATAAACAATATCCGTATACCTTGTTAGTGAACTACATTTTATGTGATTTTCCAATAACAGGAGTGTCTAACTTTGACAAAAGTCAAACTTGATTTTATATGACGTAATAGTTAAAGCGCCAATAGACAGATTTAATTTTTTTGTTTGGCAAAACTTTATAGTGAAATATCTTAAAGAAGAAAATTTGAAAGTATTCTGGTTTTGATCCAGTAAAAATTAATTCAGGTAATCATTTTTCGCATTTACTTACCAATCACCCTGTATATATATACAGGGTGATTCATGAGGAAATGTTAATACTTTAGGTACGTATTTAGGGTCCAAAAATAAACATAAAAATCTTTACAAATATGTGTCCGCAAGGCCTTCGTTTTCGAGATACAGGGTGTTCACCATAGAGCTGACATGTACTTAGAAGTAAATGGTAGAATTTTTAATAAATATGAAACTAAGCTTATGTTTTGCCAAACATAATTTAAGAACAATAATTTTATTGAAAATAAAAATACATGTTGTTTATTTATACATTTTGTTTTATTTTTTTTTCAATTTTCTTATAATAATATCAGATGCGTCGTAAATTTTTTAAATCCAAATATCTCGAAAACGGTTGCTCATATCAACTTTAAACAAGTATACCTTTTTGACATAAAAATGACAAAACAATTATTTAATTTACTTAAAAATGTAATACAGAACAGTAACAAAAACTTGTGATTGTTCAAAATAGTAAAAAGACGTGTAGGTGGCTCCCCCTACAACTATGGGCCGTAATAATATTCGAATCCGTCTTACCGAAAATCTCCCAGATACCAATTTTTACATTATTAAAGATTTTATTTAAAAAATAGAAAAATTAAATAAACATTTTAACACCATGCATTTCGAAAACGAAGGCCTTGCGGACCCTTATTTGTTATGTTTATTTTTGGACCCTGACTACGTACCTGAAGTATTGACATTTCCTCATGAATCACCGATATAAATACATATATATATATATATATATATTATATATATATATATATATAAATATATATATATAAATAATATATATATATATATATATATATATATATATATATATATATATATATATATATATATATATATATATATATATATATATATATATATATATATATATATATATATATATATATATATATATATATATATATATATATATATATTATATATATATATATTAATATATATATATATATATTATATATATCATACTTTATACTTATTTTACATGATTTTTTTAGTTTCAGCATTTATTAGAACAAATATAGTTTTGGAATAATTTTAGTAAAGCTTAAACAAAATGGCTTGCATTTATTTACAATAGTTTAAATGTATACTATAATAATAGATTTTGTTGTAATTTTTACTTGTACCCTTGTAAATGTTTAAATTAAAAAAAAACAATATTTATTTATTCTTACCTATATCAGTATCCGTGTTATGGTAAGCATCACAACCAACATCTCCATTTTGTCCTTCGGGAAACCAATCAGGATGATTGTGCGCATCATAATCCCAAACACTTTCACCTAAAAATGACAATTAAGGATATACGGTGCACTTAAAGTAAATAAAAACTTTTAAATTTAAATAAAGACGATGGAAGTCTGTAAGAAGTGTACACCCGTATAAATAACAAAATAATAAGTAAAAGTTTTTTTTTTATATTTAAAAGCAAAAATATTAAGAAAATAGAAATGTAAAAATGAACACATATTTAAATATTTTTTAGATCCTGGGAAGACTAACATACGCTTAAAAAATGTTTTTTACTTTCTCTTTTTTAAATTGTCTACTTTGTGCCTCAAAAAACATGTTAGGTAATTTGATTAAAAATAGACCAAACATTGTTAAGTATTTATTTTACAGCAATACAGAGTGATTCCTAAGTTAACGCTTTTTTTTAACTGTATATAGAACTCGTTAAAATAAAGAACTTTTTTTAATAAATAAAAAAAGAGAACTTACACTCATTTAGTGTGTCGAGTCCTGTCTTAAGTAAGTTGTCACCGCCCAAGAAGTCTTCGGACTGTAGTGCTTGGCCACGTTAAACGTGATTTTCTCGCAATGTTGTCCACACTTTTTTTGTCTTAAACCGACCTAACTTGCAATCACCCGAGTACTTGGGTCCAGAATGAGCCCGCAAGAGAAACCGTCGCGCGTACAATCTTGAGGCAACGACACTCTCCATAAATGGGGAAAAAATCTAAGTATTTATTGTTTTTGGATTGTATCATTTTCGCAATTTAACAATGATTTAAAATTAAAATTAATCCTTGCCTCGTCCTGTAAAAGCAATGCGACTTATTCATACTGCGTGATTAACAAGACAAAAAACAGGCGTAAATAAGAAATAAACTATCTTTGTATGCCCATGCCCGCACAAGACACACTTGCAAATAAATGTATGTAGCTTTGTTATTTTTGGGTTTAAAAAAATCTATTTAAAAGAAGTTGCTTATTTTAACGAGTTTTATACACAGTTAAAAAGCCTCAACTTAAAAATCACCCTGTATAAAATATTCTCATAAGTTTAACCCTTTTTTAATATTTGCACAAATAAAGTAAGTTGTTACGTAGAAACTTCTGCAACTAACCAAGCCAAGAATTACTTCTTTATATGAAAAGGCATTGTCACCAAACCAAGATGGAAAAAACCTGTTTTATCAGTGTTAATCCAAAGCTATCCCAGCTGGCACAAAAATAAGTTTAATCAGTAAAGATAGGTTACCTATTGTTTTGTTTGATACATCTTTGAAAATATTACTTGCAAGAAAATTAACATTACTTTTTGTAATTAAGATGTTTCTCAGTAAATAACTCCAGCGAAACAAGCTCAGTTTATTGGAAACAGTGGAAATAAGGAAGTTAAAATTGGGACCTCTATTTCTTTGGATCAATTTTTAAATGCAGTTTCGGTCTAAGAAGTATGCAAAGCAAACCAAAAAGTTACAGATTAGCGGACTTTGCAGTTATTACAACCTAAAAAACCAAAGTTAAACTCTATAATTTTGACATGTCCATAACCTATTTCTGCCAGTAAGATATGCAAAAAATAAATTTTAACAAGAAAGTAGATTAGACTTTATATAACTTAATCCCAAAAATTATTCGCTTTAGTATTATCTGCTTTGACTACTTAATGAATCTCCTTTAAGTTAAATAAAATAAAAAAAAAACCTACATAGCCAAGTAATGTTAGAAACTTTGTTTAATTAAGTGTAATGCATATTAGTTTAAAAATGAAAATATCAAAAATATGTTTTATGCCATTCAATGATATTATGAAATATTAAAAGGTTTCTAAATCGACATTTCGGAGTTAAAATTGACAAGTATTATATATAAGTAAGTTTATTTTTTATTTATAAACAAGTAAACATAAAAAAAATGGGTTATACTAAGAAGATAAACCAAATGTATAACACTTCTAAAAGCAAAGCACTCTATTAAATCACTAGTTTCTAAAAATTAATTCTAGTTTTTCAGTTTGATTTATATTACAGAAAGGAATGGCGCTATCGTAATACTTATACCCCTATGGGTAAAACACCACTGTTTATCAGATTACCTATACTATTTTAATTGTAAATTAGCCGGTATTAATTGAAATTCAGCAAATTTAAACGTATTTTAGATTGTTGATTGTTAAATACACGGGTTAATTTACAATCGAAATAAATTAAAAAAGTTAAAGATTAATTAGGAGTTTATTTGCAAGATATTTTTTTCTTAAGGTTTTACATTCATTTAGTAGTTATTTGTATACTGTTCGTGGTGGCAAAACCGCCTTGTCTAAAAGGTGCCGCGAAATGCATTTTATGAATGTTTCGGTACTTGAACAACGTTAACAATAGAGGAAAAATGGCTCCATACAAGCCTTCGTAGCCTGTCATAAAGATTTTACAAAAACTTATTGTTTTTCATATAAGAAAATACTAAAAACATGTATTACTATCTTTATAATAAAAGGTATGTTTAGTTTCTCTTCTTCTTCTTCTTCCCTGGGAGCCGTCTTGATTAACTACCGGAGGCAGCGCAGCCTCATGGGCTTTTTGTGCCTAATCTCCCATTATCTTTTATACCAATCCTCCCATTTATTTAGTTCCTTCTACAAGTCTGTATAACCCCGAGACTGGTTGGTTGATATATTCCTGTGGGCTCATTTCTGGTTGCCCAAATAATGCCTGTCTTTTCTAATTCAACCATGTCCAGTTTAAAAAAGACCTTAGTCAATTTCAAACTCCTTTTAGGTATTTTCTATGAACTTATTAAATTCGCACATACTGTAAAAAAAGAACTGTCGGTTGAGTTAGACTTTAGCCGTGTAAAACTGTAGGTGGTACCCATTGAAACAGACAAAAATAACTAAGGTATTTATTACAATTGTTACAATTTGTGTAATCTCATAGTTTCTGCTAAGTTTTAAGAATTATACTCCCCTTATTGTCTGCGAGAAGTTTATATTAATGTCAATGGCTTTATCCAAAAACGCATCACTGACAGCAACCACTGCATTTTTAGGAAATACGACCAGATAGATATTGCAAGTTCTAGATACTAAGCAATTATTAAAGGTGTAATTGGTTTAATTTCTATTTAATTATAATGTGTATGTGTGAGTTGGTAGTAATGTGTAATAAGTGTCAGAAACATTTATTATACATAATTAAACATTATAGCGATACTCTAATTAAAAATTTCCCCTGTAAATAAAGTGTGTGAGATTATGTTTTTTTTGCAGATATATCTGCTGTGTTCTTTGTTAAAAAGTGTTATACTAACTTTAGTACGTCATAAATAAATTTAGTCAAATTTAAGGTTTTAATCCTAAAAACATTCTTAAAACACATAGGTATATTATAATTTAATGCAAATCTGGGTAATACTCTGGTTTTTGCTTTTTTTGTTAACACTTAAATATAGTTTTTGCAAGCTAACATCTTAAGGTTGACATACCTGGGTCCGGCTATTTGAAAAACCAAAAAACGCTAAAATCAGCTGATTGACGTTTGTCACCCAGTAATGTATATGTAAATTTTTAATCTTCTGATTTGGTTTTTCTTATGTTTTGGGTGTCGTTTTTTAAAGTGATTGGTAAATTATTCGATTTTTAGTTTTTTTGCAGTATTTTTTTTGTGTAGACTGTTTATTGACATTTTCTATATTTCATAATTTGGTTTACGGTTTACAATATTTACGTATCGGTATTAAGAAAAACCCACTGGAATAAATATTTTTTTATAATGTAGATCACAATGAGAACTACCCACCTCAGATCTGTGATGAGTAGGAGGTATAAAAACATAACCCAAAAAAAAAAGTTTTTAAATTTTGTGTTTTAATTGAACTAATCAATATCCTTTATGTAATGTTCACTTTAAAGTTAAGTAAACAATTTTCAAATAAAATCTTACGATCATCTTGCAGGTTTTTTCCTGATCTAGTGTCGGATAGTACTCAGGTAACAGAACATGTGGTAATATTTCTAGCACCTAATTTATTAATTATTTTATTAATTCACATCTCAATATATATTTCTGGAAAAATAATGCTACTAGTAAAATGGTTGCAAAAGATAAAAATACCTGTTTTATAATATCATACTACAAAAAGACATTTTTAGATGTTGTAGCGTTTAAAGCTACAAGTTGTTTTTTTATATAGTTTTCTTCATAATAATAATATTATATTCAATTAGTATCAACGGCAATAAATTATTTTCTTATACAAATAAATTTAACGATTTCTAAACCTGTTTTATTAAGTAATAATTGCGCCACCGCTGCCCTTTTCCACGTGACGCCTGCTTGACTAAAGCCGTTTCAGATCGCTTTATTGATAACGCTTCGATATGTGGGTACGATTTTCTCGTTTCCAGGCAGCAGATAATGTACCGGCGAGACAGCAGGTTCTCTTTTCCTGCTCAGGCGGTTTTTATTTTGCCTTATGGCGGTTCTGCCAAATTCACGTGTGATGCATTAAAATTTGCATATTTTCTTGTGCTATGGCGTGCTATGGTCAACTGGTTATGTTTTATCAGGACTATTAACGGTTGATTTGCAAATAGCAGTGTGCGATGTTCATTTCCTCTGTAGGAGTAGCCACTGACTTCTTCCGTTGGTAGCCTGTAACCCGCATTTATGGTGAGTTAACTCATACTTAAAATACCCATAAATATCTGTATAATACTGAGTTTATTATCACTATGAATTGTTTGGTCTTTAGTACGAATTTTAAGGGTCCTAATACTGATTTTCTTCAAACAGGGTTTTTATGGTTTTTTCGTTTTGGTAAATTCATCCAGTTTCGGCAATCGTTCCTGTATGGTTTGGCTCTTCACGTGACCACTACCAGTGTAGAAGCCCGGCGTCGTCCAGCAGCCATTTTGTCCGAAACCAACAGGAAAACAGGTTTTACCTTTCCTTTTTTTATGGGGAATACCAACATCTGCGCGCCATATTTTTTGTTTACCTATTTATTTTAGAAGAAATTGAAATTTTATTATTTTTTTAAAAAACTAAGTAATTAACCTACATTTGATGACATGTTTCTCTTTTATTATAATATTATTTGTAAATAATGTAAAACAACTATCAAAATTGTAAGAACCGATCTGATAGGGAAATTAATTTTTTAGTTAGCGCTTATAATATTACGGATGCTTGATCAAGTACACGGTATTATGCGTATTACATCAAGAATAAAGATTGCGTTAATTTTAATAGAAATAATGCGTCAGGGAGGTTCGTTTATAAATTAATTAAAATTATATTTTTTTAATGGTTCATTCCTTAAGAATATGAATAAAAACCATTTATTTGAACTGACTGTTTATGAATTTAAATTCCTACCTTGGTGAAATTAATAACAACAGCTTAACCTCTAAACTTGGTTAATTTCGGTGTTTCCAACCAAGTTAAATTCTAATTGAAAGTAACCGAATAAAAGGAAATACCGTGGCGCCCATCTATTTTTCCTTAATTAATTATCTTACCTTAATTAGGTACATCGTACTCACGACATTACTGCTTTACCAGGCGAAGAGCTAAGCCGAAGCAAATGTAACCTGTTCTGTAAGTGTTACAGAATAGGTTACGTTTCAAAATTGGCGCCCAACGTGGGGCTTCCCTAATTTGTTTTTTTTTTGTTAAATTCATAACAGTCAAGTTACTTTAGTCCTGGGGAAAAAACCGTTAAAATTTTATCTTCGTGCAAATCATATATTTTACTTTTTATTCCAGATTTGAATATTTAAAATTTTTCATATTATTTTATATTAACTTGATATTGTCAGAGGAATTACGCATTCAGTAAGTGACGTTAAAAGCTACGTTATTTTTTTTGTTACACTATTGTTATGTAATTTTTACCTTACATACATATTTTCTGCTTTGATTTTTTTAAATAAATATTTCTGAAGTTAAAGTTTTGTCTTAAATTTGATTTAATTTATTTTAGTAATTAATTTAATAAATTTGCCTAATTTTAAAATTTTTTAAGTGTGATTACATAACTGTAATTTTTACAGCTTTTAGTTTACTATTTTCTTTGAATTTTCTTGCATAGTTTCTCTGAAAAGATCAAAACTTACCTTACTGTTTTTTAATTTATCTTTCCAGCCTGCGCTAATTGCTAACAAACTGTTATGCAAACTTTACGTTAAACTTTCGATAGCATACGGAGTAGCCATAAATACTTGCTTGTGTTTATATCTAAGAAATATTTTGAAACTAGAAATAGCCATAAACACTAGCTTATTCTCTAGTTAAATTCGCGAATGATTTTGCCTTTTATTTTATATTGATTTACGCTGATTATTACCTTTGCATTTTTTTGTCGTGATATAATAAGAATTACGTATCTGCCTCAAATAACCGAATATTTTTATAATGTTTTTTTTTTTTTGAATAGTTATTAGTGACTGAGGTATAGAAAGTTGCATTTTTTTGCTTCCTCTTACCTTCTTAATGAATAACACTGAAGTTTAAGACTTTATGTAATTATACTCTATTGTTTTGGCTTAACTTAATTATTAAGAGAATTTGTTATTATGATAATTGCTCCCTACTCAATTAATAAGTAAATATATCGGACCTTTATAACTTTACAGACAGGATAAAATTTATATATTCAAAATTTTCAATATACATGTCCTTCATATAGCAAACATAGCGTAAGCAAAAAAATAAAAAAATATTTTTTTGCTTACACAAAATAAGTTGTAACTATTAATTTTAATTGTCTAACAAGATGGAGTTATTTGTAGTTAACCATTTATTAGAATATGAACTTGATTATGAGTTAGCCATTATAAATGTCGTAACGCAACGAAATGTTAGCGATAAGAGAAAAATATTGTCTAAATTGTTAAGAAAGGAAAGAGATGCAAATAAACCTGGTTCGCAGATTTCTTTAGAAAATTATGATTTTAATTTCGCAGTAGAGGAGGCTGCTATTAATAAATCTATTACCTCAATTACTGACACTATTATCGATTTCGAAGGCACAATTACAGACTCCACTTACACTCGGATAAAGTCTAGAATTATTCATTTGACTGGTAGAGTTGTCCCTGATCCGGATCCTAATGATATCGCGTCTTATAAAGAAGAGTCCTATGCTACTTGTATTAAGCTAGAGTCTGACTTAGATGACAAAGTTGTCGACTTACCTAATGCTCCTGTCGGCAATACTATTCTATTGTCTCCAAATGCTCCGCCCGTCGTGAATGTAAATCCGGTGGTTACCTGTAATGGTAGTAAACAACCAATTTCGGAATAAAGGTATCAAATTTACGGGAGATCCAAAAAGGGTTTACTATTTTTTAGAACGAGTTACAGATTTAGCACGAGCCCGTAATGTTTCGGAAGCCGAGCTTTTCAATGCCGCGGTTGAACTTTTTGTAGGGATGCCTTTATATGGTTTCGCAGTGTCAAAAATTCAGTAAATGATTGGACCTCTCTTGTCAAAGGCTTAAAAGGATTTTCTTTCTCCTTATGCGGATGATGAAATATGGGAAACCATAAGACAGAGAAAACAAAAGCGAAACGAATCGGTAACTATTTATATTGCTCATTTAGAAAATATTTTTAATCGTTTGTCCAACCCTTTAGCTAAAAGTAACCAAAGTCAAATATTTAAAAATAATTTATTACCTTAATATATTCAAGCACTTGCGTTACAGATCGTTGATTCCGTGGAAACTTTATCAAATTTGGTTCGAAAGCTGGAAGAAGCTTCTTAACTTCTTCTTCCCGAGGCGTCCTAACTTTTTCAAATGTTTCATGTCTAAAAATTTCCCGATCCTACTGATTCTCATAGAAATAGATTTTATAATCAGGGTAGACCTAATAATGTTAACTTTCATAAAAAGAATAATGACTCTTTTTCCTGGCCACTCGGAGAATAGTTCGAAAGTGGGCACAGGCGAATTTTCCGGCACTAAACAAACGTCTCAAAATAAGAATAAACTTACGTGTTTTAACTGTAAAAATGCGGGTCATCCTATAAGGTTTGTAAGCAGAAACGTAAACTTTTTGTTACCGATGCGGAAAACCCCTAATGTTAAAATCTCTACCTGTCAAAATGTTCAAAAAACTAATTTCAACAGTATCTCGTCGTGGCCAAGATGCTGTTAATTCCTTAAAGATACAATTAATAAAAATAATTATTTTTGTCCTGATGATTGGAAAAAATGGTTAAATTTCGTTTCTAATTTTTATAAAAGAATAAAGTATCTTCCCAAGTGTCCCCTATGTTTCTTTGTAAACAAAGTGACAACAGACCTTATATTTCGGTACGCGTTTTTGATAATGACATAACTGCTTTACTTGATACGGGTGCAACAAATTCTGTAATTGGAAAGTCGGAATAAAAATTTTAAAGCAGATGCGTCTTAAAACTATTTGCAAGATAAACAAATCTATACTGCTGATGGTACACAGCAGAAAGTAACAGTTGCCGACTTACCTATTTTACTGGAGAGTCTTTACAGATTATAAAATTTTTAATAGTTCCTTCAGTTACACATTCATTTATCTTTGGCAGTGACTTTGCTAGAAAATTTAATTTATTAGTGAATTTTAAAAACAATACTTGGGATATTTGTACAGGTAAAAGTGAGGTTATATCTTTGTCTTCTAATGTCGATACTAAACTTTCTTTCTCTAAACTTTCTTCTCTTGATGATCTCTCACCTATGGATAGAGTTAAAGCTGAAAAGGTTATTGAGACCTTTAAGCAGATTGACAGCAAAGACAGGCTGGGCAAGACCAATAAAATTCAGTTAACTATCGATACCGGCAATGCGAAACCTTTTAAAAAGAAACCTTATTTACTTTCACCTTACATGCAAGAAATCTTAAAAAAAAGAATTAGATTTAATGTTAAAACTCGGTGTTGTTGAGGAATCCCAGAGTCCTTGGTGTTCTCCCACATTATTAGTAAAGAAACCCAATGGAGAATATAGATTTTGTTTCGATGGACGTTTTCTTAATGAGTTGACAAAGGATGATTCTTTTTCCGTTGCCTCATATTGATCGTATTTTGAATAATCTTCGTAATGCCAAGTTTATATCTGCTATTGATTGAGAAAGAGTTTTTGGCAAATCCCATTGGATGAACGTCGAAAGAAAAGACGGCTTTTTCTATTATTGGTAGAGGTCAATTTCAGTTCAAAGTCGTACCTTTGGTTTGTGTAATAGTGCACAGACGCAACAGAGACTGGTTGATTCTATATTTGGACCTAAGTTTGAACCATATATCTTTTCCTATTTGGATGATATTCTCTTGTGCTCACCTACGTTAGAACATCATCTAGAGCTTTTGGAGACTGCTAAGAAACTCCTTGAAGAGGCTGATGGTCTCACTGTGAATCTTGAGAAGTGTAAGTTCTTTCAAACTACTCTTAAATATCTAGGTTTCATCGTAGGAAATAATTCTTTATCAACTAATCCTGATAAAGTGTATTCTATGATCAATTATCCTCGTCCTAGAACTACAACTGAAGTCAAACGTTTCGTTGGCATGTGTTCCTGGTATAGGAGGTTTATTAAGGACTTTTCTTCACTTATTAGTCCCTTGAATGCTTTGCTTAAGGGTAAAAAGAAAAAAGAACAGATTTCCTGGACAGATGAGGCTGAAAGTGCCTTTATTGCTATTAAGGAAAAGTTAATTTCTGCTCCCGTTTTGTCACAACCTGATTTCTCAAAAGTTCATAGTTCAAGCTGATGCCTCTGATGTTGGACTTGGTGGTGTTCTCACTCAGTTTATTGATGGGGAAGAACGTGTAGTGGCCTATGCCAGCCGTGCTTTGTCTAGGGCAGAACGAAATTATACCGTTACTGAACGAGAGTGTTTGGCAGTTATCTTCTGTGTCGAAAATTTAGGCCTTGGATTGAGGGCGCTCATTTTACTGTTGTGACGGATCATTATAGTTTGCTCTGGTTAAATTTTGAAGAATCCTTCGGGTAGACTTTCTCGTTGGTTAATAAAGTTAAGGCAGCATTCTTTGATTTGGAGCACAGAAAAGGCAGTTTAATTGGTACCTGATGGCTTAGTCATACCTTATTCGTTACCTAACTCTGACACTACGAGGAAGTTATTCCCTCTACTTCTCACACTTTTGGTGAAGTTTCAATTATCACTTTTGATGCCGATCAAGTTGACCAATGGTATTCATCCATGCGTGACAAAATCCAGAAATCCAGAAAAGTATCCCCAGTGGAAGGTTGAGAATCAATAATTTATAAATTCATTCCGACGAACTCATATTATACTTTCAATCAAAGAGAGTGGAAACTTTTGGTTCCTAAGGCCCACAGGATAAAAGTTTTGGAAAATTGTCATAATCCACCTACTATAGCTCACTTTGGTTTTAGAAAACACTTTTTCGAGTGCAAAATCTTATTATTGGCCTCATATGCGTGACGATGTTTTAAAGTTCGTTAAAGTTTGTTTAGTTTGTGGTGCACAAAAACCAACAAACCTTCCTAAAATTGGTTTATGGGAAAAGAAAAATTGTTGATCGTCCTTTTCAGGTTATTGCATTGGATTTGATTGGTCCTCTTCCTCGTAGCAAGAAGGAAATAAATGGATTTTGGTAATTGCTGACTGGTTCTCTAAATTTACATTATTATTTCCTTTACGAAATGCTCAGTCACCGATTATTGTTAAACACCTTAAAGAAGACATATTTCTTAATTATGGTGTCCCTCAGTATTATTTGTGACAATGGTTCCAACTTAGTTAGCCAAAGTTTCCAAAAAACTTTGTAGCGACTTGACGTTAAAATTAGATATACTCCATATTATTCCACAGTGCAATTTCGTTGAACGTAAAATAAAAATTGGCACTGCTACGTTGTTTATTGATAAACATGATGATTGGGATCTTCCATGTACCTGAAATAACAGGCCATTAATACTTCTGTTCATGAAGTTACTGGTTTTCCTCCTTCGTATCTTTAATTTTGGTAGGCTTGTTCCACTTTCCGGAAATTATTACTCCCAGGATCCTGTTAACAATAGTCTTGATGAGAAACAAGAAATTTTACCTGGTGATAGAAACACATATGCAGCTGATTTGACAGATTTTCGTAAAATTTTTAGCTGAAGACGTCAAAGGCTTCACCAAGCCTATGAAAGGAATGCAAAGTCCTATAACCTTAGAAAAAGGGATTTGAATTTTAAGGTTGGTGAAAAAGTGTGGCGTCCAATAAAGCGCTTTCTAGTGCAGCAAAAGTTTGCGCAAGTTAAGTCCCAAACGTATACTTTCCGTGGTTCATAAGAAAATCTCTCCTTTAGTATATGAGTTAAAAATTTAGATGGTTCCAGGGCAGGTACCTGGCATGCTAAAGATTTATTACCTTACCGCAGTGATTCGCTGTACATTGTTCTGATAATGATGGATGATAATTAGTCATTCCTATTTCCTTTAAATTTAGAATAATTACCTTTATCTTGATGTACATTCTTATAGTTTGTAAATATATTACCTGTTTGGTTTTACCAAGTTATCTGTTACTTTATCCGTCGGTTTTAATATGTCTTACCTTATCTTAAGAGAGATTCTACTTTATCTTACCTTAAGTAGAGATTCTACTTTATCTTACCTTAAGTAGAGATTCTACTTTATCTTACCTTAAGTAGAAATACTACTTACCTAGAAAAATACCTTATCTACCTGAGTAGAAATACTACTTTATCTTATAGTAGAGTTTCCCACTTTACCTACCTTATCTTCTCTGATGGAATTCTCTTTATACGAGCGATTGCAGCTGGCACTTTTTCCAGTGACTATCTGTATCTATTGCAAGCCTGCAATAATGTTTTTGCTTGTTAATTTACTTAAGCTTCTTTAAAGCTTTACCTTACCTTGCAAAATTTTTGAATAATGTTCAATTATCTAATTTTACATATACTTGCCATGCCTTTTGATTTGTATATATACCTATATACAGACTCAGATTCCTTACAGATAACTACTAGTCAGTTACTGCTTGTTCGATTAGTTTGTTTCCTTGGAAGGAACTCTTTTCGCGTTTACTGGTTTAGTAAGTTTTAGCTGTCAAATCGTTTTAGGATTATAGCTAATTTGTCTGATTATCTTTACCTTTGTACCTTCGCTACCTTGTAGTATAATTTTTATATCATTAGAATTTCTTGGAATTCTTTTTTAAATAATTTTTAATAAATCAGCAGTCAAATTGTAATTAAGATTTTTGAGTGTTTTGCTTTTCGTCGTCTTATTTTTAGAGACCACCAATTTAGACACACAATTTGAACTTCCCACCCATATTTAGACACCTACCAATTTAGACACCTACCAATTAGACACCTACCAATTTAGACCTACCTATTGTGACTCCATATGTAATATGATACGCGCAGTTATCAAGTTAAATAAGTATGACTAATAGATTTATGTTAGAGCACTCAATTGTATCTACCTACCTTGTTGGGACGATAAAAAGTCTGTTTGTTTCTTTAGTGACAATTGCTGCAAGTTTATAATTTTTCTAAAACGTTTTAATATTGATAAAAAATATAGTTACTTCGATAACTAATTTTTTGTGGGAGATGGATAATTGTAGCGTTTAAAGCTACAAGTTGTTTTGTTATATAGTTTTCTTCATAATAATAATATTATATTCATTAATATCAACGGCAATTAATTATTTTCTTATACAAATAAAATTAACGATTTCTAAACCTGTTTTATTAAGTAATAATTGCGCCACCACTGCCTTTTTCCACGTGACGCCTGTGATAAAGCCGTTTCAGATCGCTTTACTGATAAGCTTCGATATGTGGTACGATTTTCTCGTTTCAGGCAGCAGATATTGTACCGGCGAGACAGCAGGTTCTCTTTTTCTCAGGCGGTTTTATTTTGCCTAATGGCGGTTCTGCCAAATTCACTGTGATGAATTAAAATTGCATATTTTCTTGTGGTATGGCGTGCTATGGTCAACTGGTGATGTTTATCAGGACTATTAACGGTTGATTTAATAGCAGTGTGCAATGTTCATTTCCTCTGTAGAGTAGCCACTGACTTCTTCCGTTGGTAGCCTGTAACCCGCATTTATGGTGAGTTAACTCATACTTAAAATACCCATAAATATCTGTATAATACTGAGTTATTATCACTATGAATTGTTTGGTCTTTAGTACGAATTTTAAGGGTCCTAATACTGTTTTTCTTCAAACAGGGTTTTTTATGGTTTTTCGTTTTGGTAAATTCATCCAGTTTCGGCAATCGTTCCTGTATGGTTTGGCTCTTCACGTAACCACTACCAGTGTAGAAGCAGGCGTCGTCCAGCAGCCATTTTGTCCGAAACCAACAGGAAAACAGGTTTTACCTTTCCTTTTTTATGGGGAATACCAACATCTGCGCGCCATATTTTTTGTTTACCTATTTATTTTAGAAGAAATTGAAATTTTATTATTTTTTTAAAAAACTAAGTAATTAACTACATTTGATGATATGTTTCTCTTCTATTATAATATTTGTTTGAAAATAATGTAAAACAACTATCAAAATTGTAAGAACCGATCTGATAGGAAATTAATTTTTAGTTAGCGCTTATAATATTACGGATGCTTGATCAAGTACACGGTATTATGCGATACATCAAGAATAAAGATTGCGTTAATTTTAATAGAAATAATGCGTCGGGGAGGTTCGTTTATAAATTAATTAAAATTATTTTTTTTAATGGTTCTTTCCCTTTAAGAATATGAATAAAAACCATTTATTTGAACTGACTGTTTATGAATTTAAATTCCAACCTTGGTGAAATTAATAACAACAGCTTAACCCTCTAAACTTGGTTAATTTCGGTGTTTCAACCAAGTTAAATTCTAATTGAAAGTAACCGAATAAAAGGAAATACCGTGGCATCTATTTTTCCTTAACTATCTTACCTTAATTAGGTACATCGTACTCACGACATTACTGCTTTACCAGGCGAAGAGCTAAGCCGAAGCAAATGTAACCTGTTCTGTAAGTGTTACAGAATAGGTTACGTTTCAATGTGGTAGGTAATTTATTTTTTTTTAGTATCCCAGCCAAGTAGTTAAAAGCCAATTATGAGATTTATAGGTAACTTAAATTTCAAAATGCCAAAAAATCAGAGTATTGCAGTATTTAATACTTTGTAGAAAACCCCACAAAATGAAGTCGTTTTCGATTCGTTAACTTTGCAAACAGTAAGTCATATCAATACAAGTATGAAATAAAATAGTATTGATCCAACCAACAAATCTTAAACAATCTAGTCAAGCATGCTGCTTTATGTCTAATACACAGCTTAAGCCGGAGTCTCATGCCTTCGATTTCCGACGATCCGATCATCCGAAATTATTTTGATTGGTCAGAGCATTTTGGCGCCATTTTTCATCCGAATATTTTAACATTTCATCCGACGTCGGATGGAGTTAAATTAATTTTAACTTTGTACGATGTCGGACGTTTCTTTCTGGTTTTCTAACTTTACTTTATATACTTTGTTGGGGTAATTTCATAAAATGAACAATTATTATTTATAAACTTTTAACCTTAACTTAAATTTATCTTATAACAACCACTTGCTCTTCTTCCATTAAATAATCTTTTAATCGCAAAATTAAAATTATTAAAAAAGTTGTAGTTTGGTTATTATTTTCTTTTCTTTTCGTTGCAATTTTACAGGTTAACCTTCAGAATGCTCTTTGATTTTTTTTTCTTTTGATTGGATATCGGATCCGAAATTCGGATCAATGAGACATGCAAGTTTTCCGAAACAAAATTTAAAAAAGTTTCGTACTTCGGATCGTCGAAAATCGGACGCATGAGACTCCGGCTTTAGTCCCTTCTTAATGATATTGCTTGCCCCTGCAGTAGTGCTTAAAAAGCAGTACAATGTGACACGATGCAAATTTTGCTGCATGTTTTATGAAAATTCTAGTAAGTTATATTTAAAAGCTACCTTAAAATTAAATGCTTCCCTAGGTTGTCACTCTGGAAATTCTATAAAAAGTTGCAGCCAAAATTGCTTTATGTCACACAATCTTTTAGTTAAAAAAATGCTCTTTGAGAATATTTTTTGGTGAAATATTTGTTATTTTTAATATTAATTTTAAAGTATAATGCTAAATACTTAGCAAAAAAATAATTCTGGTGGTATCCACAGTTTAAAGTGATCAAAAAATACGAAAATATGGCCTTAAAATGTAAAAAATAAGTCATCATTTTTAAGACGGCAGAATGATGGAACATATAAATACAGAATTAGAAGCTAAATGAATTTTTTTCACATATATACGAAAAAGTATGACATATGTGACAAACAGGGTGTTCGAAAAATGATTAAAATTATTAAGTTCAGTGGTGTCTCCGGGCACACCTGATATAAATAATTTTGAAAAAAATGTACACCACTGACTTTTTAAAATTTTTATATTTTTTTATATTAAGTAACTAAAATACTACTTTTTTGTTATCGATATTTTTTAAGAAAAAATAATAAAATGCACTTAATTGCGTACCCTGGCCAACACACAAGAAACAAATGGAAAAGTTTCTTTTGGAAATTATATTTTATATTTTTTTAAACATATTATATGCAACAGCAACAAATACTAAACTAAATATTATTAATACCTTAACAGGCGAATTTTATTAAATTAGTGTTGGAAATGGCCCCCTGCGCCTTCTTATGTGGTGGGTCAATGGATATGCAATTAAGTGGATTTTTTTTTCTTTTCGAAAACGTCGAATAGAAAATTATAGGTTAACTATGTAGTTTATAATTACTAACAACTCTTTATTTAGTAGAATTATTATTTCTAGTTAATAAATTAATTAAGAATATCTTCATTGGTTTCTCCAATTTTAAGAGAGCGAGTAAACATTTTTGTTTTATTAAATTTTCAATATGTTCTTAAATTTACCTTTTTTATCTTTTTAAGTATATATTTTTAATAAATATTGATAATAAAGGCAAAACATATTTGCTTATTTTTTTGCTTTAAAAGTTAATTGTGACCATATTACTTTTAAGTACTTGAATTTTATAGAAAATAATTTAAAACACTTTCCTGTACTCTTTGTTAAAATTAACATTTTATTTGGTTCCTTGCTCTTGTGTATTTATTTACGAGATTTACGTTTATGTATTTGTTAATTATACAAGAAGTTATCAACATCATATTGCCGTGGCAGTTTAAATAATTTACAATGAAATATTTAATCTAAATACTTAAGTGGTTTATATTTTTTTAATAGTATGTTTTCTATCTGGTAATTAAAGTAAGGAAAACATCACGTGTATGATTGTTATCATAAAATGTATGATAAAAAACCAATAAATATAAATATCTAATAATTTTAAACCTAACTCGAATACTTAAATGATAAAATATTATTTTTTGTAAATGAAAAATTGCTTTACAAATTTATCATTACCTATTAGTCAAGTCAACTTTTCTTAGGCCCATATTCAACAAAAAATAACTAGTTTTTCATATAAATTTTTTAACAATTGCTAAGTCCATTGCTAAATTTAACAACGCGATCATCACTCGGCCGTAAATCTATCATACTAAAAAAATAAACTGAATAAAATTTAAACCCCATAATAACCCCCCTTCCATATTTTACTGGAAGTAATTAAAAATTTAAGAAAACCAAAAAGGTTAAATTAGAGCAAAGTTGCGTAATTTGTTTACCAAAATCAAGTAATTAAACTGGATTATGTCCAAATATATTTAAAGTTTGGATTGATTGTTTAAAAACAAATTTTACTTTGCTATATCCACTTTTCCCCTTCTGTAAGTGGCAAAATCTTTTTATTATTTTAATTATGGACATGTATTTTTTATTTTGTTATTAAACGTCTCTCATTTAAGAGTATTTTACACTTGCTCATTAATATATCTGAAATATTTTATTTGATTAAGCAAACAAATATTTCAACTTTTTAAATACGAACTTGACTTGTTCAAAACCTTTTGAATCTTTTTGCCTATTTATAAACAAATGTAACACTTCACTGAATTGGAGATCCAAAAAAGGCTTAAAAATAAAATAAAAATACAAGTTTAATTTAAAGTAACTGATAAAGGTTACAAAAATCCAAAAGTTAAGATTATCAAAAAAAATTATTTATATTTACTAAAATAACGTCACTAAAAAATATACCCGAAACTTTAGAAATAAGATATTTTAAGTGCCTTTAAAACTACTGAAATAATTTAAAGTATAAAGACTATGTTTTACTCAACAATTAATAATGCATATTTGTCCGTATTTCTTAAAGTTTTTTAGGAACCATATGATCGAGCTCGATTTGATCCACACTGTACAATTAATAACAAAAAAATTGTTATTTTTTAAAACAATGCTACATGTTTTTTTATTATAGGAAAGCAAATCTCAGAACATATATAATAAAATATTAACAAGTAAAATATGTGCCATTTATCTAAATTTACCAGTTTCCAAATATTAACAGAAAATAGATATTCTTTGGCATTTTAATACAGTGATACGCATATTCCTGCTTGGTTAAATTAAAGGTTTAAAAACATATGTTAATATGTAATTTTTCAACAGATTTTATAAAATGGGCATATTATTTTGAACACTTGTTATTTTTAAAAGGAGTTCTATCGTTACCGCGTTATTATACCTTTGCCATCCTCGTTCCATGCTCCTTCAATTTGGTATGCAGCTGATGCATAACCCCAAAGAAAATCTTCTGGAAATGATATGTTGCTTACTTCCTCGCTAAATAAATGGGCAAAATCCTTCTCACCATTGCTAAAACATTATTATTTATAAATAGTTATTTTAGCTTATTATAATTACTTTGGATTACTTCTTGTTTTTCTGTTAAAAAAATAGTACTTTTCATTTACATATTTTGGGTTGAAGCAATTACTTGATTTTTAACTCAGAAATTAAGGATGAGCTGCAAACATTGAAAAGGCTCCATAAGTCCTAATTTAACTTAAAATTTATTTACATTAGTACAAATTTAAAGCGTAATGGGTCTCTTCCACTAAAGCAAAATAAAATATATTTATTTTACATTAATAACATTTTTCCCTTATTAATTAGGAAACACGCCAACGGACAGTAGCATCGTGGTAAGTGACAGTGGCGTGTATATCTCAGGTGCGATATGGTACTTATTATAAAACAACTTGTTTTATTACGATAAAGTTTTTAGGTTAGGTTAGAAAACGTTTAAACGTCAGAGTCAAAAATAAAGTTTACAAACCGTAACCATACACAAGCGAACACGATAACTCGTAGAGTTTTCCCAAACGTTAAATTTTGCTTTATATGCCGTAATTTTAGATACACATGCGATAACTTGTTATTACTTTAAACAGAGAGAGAGTAATGTCCTAATGTCACTAAAATTTACTGACTGAAGCTACCATTAAGTGTCCTTTGCAGGATATTTAAAAAAATGTTATTGCCCGACTCTAAATCGTAGGCACTGATCTAAATATTAACAAAAATACATAAATTTCTTTTTACATGCACATTAAGAAGTTCTCAAATGGGAAGAACAATGAGGTAGATATAATCTATTTTTGCCAGGTCTTTAACTGTTCTTGACCACTAACTAACGCGTCCTTAGGTGAAAAATATTAAGAGTATTAGGAATTATCCTAAAACTTTAAAAATACTATTATGGCATGAGAAAATGGCAAAATTGGTTTCCTTTTGATACGCAGTACTGGAAGTCTCGATTTTTTCGGAAAGAAATACTATATCTCAAACACAGAAATCATGCTTTCTCGAAGCTGTTGTATGGATGCAATGTGATTACGTCAGTTTAGGTTATTCTCAATAAAAAAATCACATTGCTTTACGTTTTTTTGTTCTACGAGACTTACGGCCGAGTGATGATCGCGTTGTTAAAGTTAGCAATGGACTTAGCAATTGTTAAAAGTTAACAACGGTTTAGAATGTTTAACAAAATGTCAGATTTTGACAGGTTGCCTACTAAAATCATAAAATAACACTGACAATGACGTTTTGTTAAACATTCTAAACCGTTATTAACTTTTAACAATTGCTAAGTCCATTGCTAAATTTAACAACGCGACCATAACTCGGCCGTTAATCGCTTATAACGAAAACCTGTAATTCGTGAACTTTCTATGAGACTGCGAACTACTAGTGACATTAGGGCATTATGTAAACGAGAAGGTAAAAAATTCTTCAGACCATCTCAGTTAAATTAATTGTGGGACCAGTTGGTGTGTGGCGGAATTTATTCTATGACGTCATGGACCAAAAAAAGTACTTAATGATGTGTAGTACATGGAAAAAAGGAGGAACGGAGGTAGGTGAATGACTGAACGATTCCCGGTACTCCGCCTTAAGGTTCAGTATTTGTAAATTTAACAACTCTTTATTAAGGATATTACATTTTTAAAACTAAATAATCCCAGCAAAAAGACACGGAAAAATCAAATTATCAATAAAAAGTTTAAAAAAAACGATCTAAGAAATAGTAACAGATAAGCCTTAAATACAGTATATTAATTTTATATAAACTTAGGCTAAACTTAAGCCAAAGGATTCCTTTCAAAACGTAAGCAAAGTCATGTAGATCAGCTATTCTCAAACGCTGTTCGGGCGGACCACCAGTGGTCCGCGGAGAAATTTTACTAGTCCGCGGACAATTTCTTCTATCCGCAAAAAAAAAAAATAACAACTAAATTTTTATTTATAAATTTTAATTCGATGTAATTTATAATTAGTAAGTATTATTACAAACAAACAACAAATTGTAAGAGTAATATTTTTTGTTGTGTTCGTTCCTATGTCCATGAGTTGTGTTTTTTTATAATTTTCTGTGGTTTTTGTTAAAGCTTTATATACCTAATTTTTATATGTATGTATATAATATAATTTACATATTTTTACATTTAAATATTATTATAAGTAAATGATAATAAAAATGTTACGATTAACTTATGTAGTATTTTTTAATCCCTAGTAAAATTTTGTTGTTAAATAAATATCACTGGTCCGCGGGCCAAAAAAGGTTGAGAAAAGCTGATGTAGATAAGACAGTGGGACTAGTAAAAGTTCATAACCTGGAAATAATCATTATGCATTGAAATTTTAAGACTGATCCTGGTTTGAGTTGCAAAAGTATATGAAGTATAAATGACTAATTGTCTAAATATGGTTCTCTTACCCCCTTAGCTTAAGAAAAGCTGAGAGGTCATAGGATCTAATTCAACAAAGAAAATAAAAAAGAAAAACTAAAATTATTTTTTCTAATCATAAAAGTGAGTAATAGAAGAAAATATACATATAGTGATAACAAAGAATAAATGAAAATTTTAATTTTTACCAAAATAATAACAAAATTTTAAATATAATTGCATTAAATTTTATTAGTCTTATTTTTTAAAATTATTAGAAATTAAAAACACATAACTTGGCATTGCCCATGAAAAGTAATAAGCAACCTATATAGTTGTAGGAAGCATGGAAATGTTAAGTACTTTCTTTTACCTTTAATAATTAAAATATAAAAAAATATATTTACTTTCTATTTTATTTTATTTTTTCCACTTTTAGTTAAATTATGCTTTAGGATTTATAGTCGTTAAACAATAAGAGAAATATTTTTAGGTTTATAACAATTTAAATGTACAAAAAATTAAACATTAAAGGGTCAAAAAAAAGTTTAAAAAAGAAATTATTTTTAAAGGCTAAAAAATGTTTTAAAAAAACTATTTATTTAGACAAAAAAAGTATGTATCGTATATAATAAGTAAAAAGGACATAGATCACTTTTTGTGGCAAATTATTTCTAGCTATTTGTGTCTATAATATATCAACGGTTTCTGGCAAATTTTCACTTTAATAAACACAAACCAAATACTTGAAAACATGATGTTTTAGTTAAAAAAATTTAAAGCCAAATAATTGTTTTGGAAAAAAATATTACTAATATGTACTTTCGTAATACAGATCAGCCTATGTATAGCTAAATATAAAAGAGATTTTACCTATTGTATATATGGCAAAAAATAGCCAGTAAGGTTAAAACACAAAATTTCATTCTATATCTTTGTACTACACTTTTCGGATATAACGGTTTTTTTATGACTGTCGTTCACAAACTTACTTAATAAATTAGTAAAAAAGGTTTTATGATAATTTATTTATATCAACATACTTATTTCCTGTCATTTTTGGTTCAAGTACTAAATTCTTTAAAAGCAACCTTATTAAAATAAAGAAAAACAATTAAAGTACTTAGATTATAAAAGTGGACTTTAGCCCTATAAATTATTACAAAACATTTAAACTACACCCACCTAGTGTTAACTTATTTATTTAAAACTAGTTTTTGAAAAATGTATAAGAAAACACTGCCTTTAGCAAACTATATTTTTATTTTTTAAGTTACATATAATAAATCAAACAAATGGTACAGTTTACAGATTCGTAAGCTTTTAAATTATTTAAAAAGTTTGTCTTTTCCAAACATCATTGTAACTTTTAAATAAAATCTTGTTTTGTTTTACACATAAAAAAGTATGTCAATTTTTAATATTGAAAAAGCAATTTTTTATTTTCATTTTAAAGTGATAGCTTCAATTTAAATTACTCCGATCAAGACTTTCAAAAAATCTTGAAAGAAAAACGAACTCAGTAAAAATATTATGTATGCAAATATAGTATTAGGAACCGATTATTATAATTTAAAACTTTTTGTGTACTTATCTTTCCTTTTCATATAAGGACTACGCCTTGGGGTTCAACGCTAACGGGAAAAAAGAATATGTAAACTATAAGGGATAAAGCCCAGTATAGAAAATTTTAGAAAATAGGATAAAACATTTTAAAATATATTTAGGTCAATCGTGGCCTGGAAAACACTTTAAACAAATAATAAATAAAGTATGCCAGTTTTTGGGGCCTTGTCTAAAATATTTGTATATAATTTTTGATGCTTTTTTTTAAAATGGAACACTGTTATTTTTTTTATATTTAGGTACTCTTGTAGTCAACTATCTTCCTCTAAAATTTTGCCAACATCGTTCAGTATTTAAAAAAAAAAAAAAATTAAATATTAAAAAAACTGTTTTGCACTATTGTATTTAAAATAAATTTAAAAATCCCCATAGGGCTTGATTAATAAATTAACAAGAAACTTATTAAGTAAGGGTTTTATCGGGCCTTATGCATTTTTTGGAATTTGAACTTACAGGGTGTCCCAAATTTAGTGTGAAACTCTCAAATTTGAAAGCACTTATTTTAAATACGGCCCCTGTATATTTTTAGGTCGTTAGATGAAAAAAAAAGAATTAAAAAACAAACATTTTCTAATTATAACCTATCGAAATTCTGACACATTAAATTTATTCGTTAAAAATATTTTCGCATCTATTTTAATAGCATAACATTGAATAAAAAGTTTAGGTGGCTATAAAAAACAATTTATTAACATTGGAGTTTATTTAACTTACAAAATTTTAGTTTGACATATTATAAAAATTCAGTAAATAATTTTATTTATTAATTGAAATAAAAAATTTTTAAAAAAACCTTTAAATGTTAAAATAAACCTAATTTTTAATTTTTAATACTTTCGGCTAACATTTATGTAACTTCAACCATTTTAGTATTAATTAACTTTAAAGGAACTCTAATGCCAATAAATTGTTCATGGCCACCTATCATTTTTATTAATTTGTTCAAATAAATACATGCAAAAGATTTTCAACAATCTTTAAATGTGTTAAATTTTCCCGGATGGGGTTATAATTAGAAAAATGTTTGTTTTTAAATTCTACATTAACGACCTAAAAAAATCATAAAATAAGAAAATAAAGTCTTTCAAATGAGTTTGACACTGGACACCCTGTACATTAAATAACGACATGACATAAACGTACCCATAAAATTTCCCTTGTTTAATTCTTCAAGCTATACTATACAATGGTGCAAAACAGTTTTTTAATTTTATTTTTTTCTCTGTTTAAGATGTTAGCAAATTGATTTCCCAAAGAAACCCAAATATATAAAAAACCCTTCATGGGCCCCATCACCTTTTGCGACACCCGTATAACCAAAATTATTTTCTGAAATGCACCGTAGGTTAAGGTAACGTCTGCAAGATATGAAAAAATTTTCAGTGAATAATAAAAGGCTTACATAAGACGGAGGTGAGCTGCAGGACCCTGATATTTATATATATATATATATATTAAATTTATTATTTTATTTTAATTTATTATATAATTTAATATATATACAGTGACCGCCAAAAATATGCGATATAGAAAAAAATTTTTATTATGACCTTTAGAAAAAAAACGATTTTGCAGATCCCAAAATGATTACTTAAAAAACCCCAGAAACAATTTAACGATCCCGGGTCATTTGATTTGGCAAAAATTTAAATTTTTTAATTGTTAATGAAAACTTTGGGGTTTTTTCAAAATATGAAAAATTTATAAGGATAAGTTGATAAGTTAAATTTTTGGCATTGATAAAAAAAAACAAAATTTGGTCATTTTTTTCCATAAAAATATTTTTGTTTGAAATTTTTTTACCATTTAGAAAATTTTTCAAACTGATGTTTTGGAACACTTTTACTTAAGTAAGTTAGTTTTTTCCCAAGAAAAATTAAAAAAAAGGTATTTTCCAGAAACCCAGGGTTTTCGCATATTATGCATTTTTAAAACCGTAACTAATTTCAAATTTAATTACTACCGTTTAAAAAAGATTCAATATAATAAAAATAACTTTAAATAAAGTTAATATTTGAAATCCGAGTTACGGTATTTTAAATTGCCTATACGACAACCGGGTTCGAAAAATAATAATTTTAAAATTTCATCGGAAAAAAAGGGCAACTTTTTCTAAAGTAAAAAAAAACGAAACATTATTTAGGTCTGAAAAACCTGTTTCCCAAATGGGAATTTTTTAAAAACAAAAAAATTTTTTATGGGGAAAAAAAAAATTTTTTGTTTTATTTAAATAATTAAAATTTTTCACATATCTAGTCATAGAAAAATTTAAAATTTGAACAACATCCCTTTTTAAATTGATATTTCGACAAATAAAGGATTTTCGGTCAAAAACCCACCTAATAAAATTAATTTGGGGACAAAAAACAAATGACAATCGAGATCGTTCAATTGTTTTTGGAGGTTTTAAGTTATGCAGAGTTGATCTGCGAAATCGTTTTTTTTTAAAACGTCATAATAATTTTTTTCCATATGTCGCATACTTTGTGCGATCACTGTATATATATATATATATATATATATATATATATATATATATATATATATATATATATATATATATATATATATATATATATATATATATATATATATATATATATATATATATATATATATATATATATTATATATATATATATATATATATATATATATATATATATATATATATATATATATATATATATATATATATATATATATATATATATATATATATATATATATATATATATATATATATATATATATAATAATAATATTTATTTTTTTTCTTATTCATTTTATGTTTAAAAGATGAATCGCGGTTCAAAAAGGATTTATTATTTTTTTTTACACACGGTGTTGGTGGATATTAAGGATATCAAATATGCTCATAGGCCTTATTTCTCCCCCTTTTGGTATTAACATTTGTTTTGCAGAGTATTTTATGTCTTTATTAAAATATTAGAAATGTAAATAAGTAATTACAACTTAATTGGTATTTTGAGTGACTACAACCACGAGTTTATGATAGGTCTGGTTCAGAAAATAAAGAAAATCATGTGGCCCTCTTTAAACTTGAAACAGCATTCCATCAGCCTATGCCTACGCCAATTAAATATATAAAAGTTACCAAAGATCTATTAAACAAAAACAAGGTAAACAAGAAAACGAAAATGGGCTTAACTTCTAAAGGTAGAAGTACTAAACAGGATCAAGTGTTGGTACTGTTATGCTATAAGGAAGATAAGATAGCTGATGTGAGGCAATGTTCTAAATGCGACAAGTGGTATCATGAGGAGTCCGACGCACTCCTTTCTCAACGGCTGATACAGGAAAAAAAATATTATTTTAAAAGATTTAAGCATTTTAAATTCATACACATTATTATCATTCCAAATTACCAAACGTATAACACCTATTTTGATAATTTAGGTATGTCAAAGCAGTGGCGGCATAAAGGAGGGGCGGTCTGCCCTGGGTGCCAAGCAACAGGGGGTGTACAACATGGTGACAACTCACGCGGCACTCGCGTAACTTGGTATAGTATAGTAGCGACGAGGTCGGTGCGAGCGGAAGTGATTTCGGCTCTTCCCTCCCAATGGCGGCTCCTCCATTGGGTCATTTGGTCAATGACCTCCCAATATTTTCAACTAATATTTCTGTTCCGAATCTAGCGACGTGCCTAAGATTTTTTTAACTATTTCTGTTTCGGTAGCATCTTGTGAAAGAAGTTTCTCTAAATTAAAATTGATAAAATCTTACTTAAGATCTACAATGATCCAAGCGGACTTACGAATCCTTCCATATTATCCATTGAAAATGACAGGAAAGTAAATTTTGATAATGTAATCGAATATTTTAGCAAAATAAAGTCACGTAGGCATGTTTAGTGTTTGATGTGTGTTTTATTTCGTTGTTTTATTTTGGGGGTGCACAATAGAAAACCGCCCCGAGAACAAACCAATGCTACGCCGCCACTGTGTTAAAGTCTTAGACCTTATTACCCTACTACAGTATATTAAGGCTTACTGACAAGGTTTTTAGAAATGTTTAATTTTGCTTTTGTTTACGGCAGAAGTTGCCATTTTTTGTTTATATTTTATAGTAATTGATCTGTAAGTTCGATAATTATTAAAATTTGTGGATCTGACTTAATAGTTTTAATTTTATTTTCAATCTCCATTAGCTGTGCTTTACTATTTCTGTAACTGAATTATTTTTCTAATTCTGAGGAAATACATCATTCCTATGCATAACTTACTTTTTGCAACTAAAAGCAATACGTAATTTCTAAGAAAATAAGTCGTTGGATCAAAAACTGTTTTTTTTTGCTAAATTTAGAAGCTGATATAATACCTTTGAAATTGTGATGGTGCCAATGCATACGAATCGTATAAAAATCAGAGCTTACAAACATATAACAGGAAATAGATTGCGTAATTGCACATTGTACACATCCAGCTCATAATTTTTACGTTTTCAAAATGCCCTTTTAACAGTCAAATTTGTAACATTCCGTCTACGATTACTTTCCTCAACTAACGCCGTAATAGCGGTCTGCGTGGTTATAGTTATCCCGTTGCCCAAAAGAGCCGAGATTGCAATGAATTTGTTATATAAAGCCACATGGAGCGCTGCGCCACGAACTTGTCTTCATTATAAATTGAATTGGGGGCATTAATTCGATGCGCCTTCATTTTGCTTTAATATTTTATTTACTATCTGTATTTTAACTCAGTTTTATAAGCTGAAATTTAGGAAATTGAAACCAATTATTCCAGACAATTATTTTTATTTATTATTTGGCTAGTTCTTATTATAAAGGAATATTAACGGAACATTTTAGTCCCATACTTTTATTTCCTGATTTACTATGCAAAGTGGCCAGAGGTCAAAGTTTTTACTTAAATAAGCTAAAATTTTGTGGGTCAGACAAAATATTGGTAAATAATTAAATAATAGGCTTTTTGGAAAATTTTGAGGACAGACAAGTGATATGTAGGAGAGGGAAATAAGAACTAACATTAAATATGTATAAAAATGCATATAGGTGACGTGTATATATACTTGACAATATATTATATACTTTGTAGCTTAATAGTATAAATTTATCCTAAGAGATCATTTAATCAATACACTTAATATATTCTATGAGTACGTATACATAAGTACAAAAATAACCAGCAGCCTGTTTCAAGGTAGAAACAGAATCTTAAATCACTTAATTATTAGCATGGCATCTAAAATTACAATAAAACTTATACAATAATCAGTTGAAACTTAATAAATTTATTTAGTTAGTTTAAGTTTGCATTGCATAGTCTTTATCCGATAAACATTCAGGACAAGTAAACGATATAAGATCCGTTTTCATACCGTTAATTTGCGTCCATTAATGACATATGACGCATTGGATCCAATATTGGTCTGTTTTGTCTTCTTTATATAACGATCCACAGATAATACAGTAGCAATCATTTATTTTCTCCTTCAGCACTTTGTCTTTGATTTCTTTTTTTGGGAATGGGTCTTTGTAGTCTTAGTTTTTTTCTACGTTATCCCTTGGTGTAACTGAAGTTTATATTAAGTGTCAGGTCACTAGTACAGCTTAAAATATCGTCTATGTCCGGAGGATTGAGTATGCTGTGGCTTTCGGCATCATTCCTCTCAGAATCTGACTGTCTGTGTTGAATATACTAAAACACCCAACCAAAAGTGTTTCTGAATATTTTTTTCGTACGCAATTTGCTGACTTTCTTCTAGTATTATTTTAATTCAGCTTGCTTTTTTTTTATTTTGTCATCTTCTCCTTTATTTCTTTGTTTCTCTTACGTCTTTGTATAATTAACTTTTTTCTAGCCACCCTTAACCTAGGCAACTGACTGGAAGATGGTTCTTGCAGTGGTTAAAGCAAAAACTGAGACGACGATGGTTAACAAATTAAATCTGCACTACATAAGCTCGATGGAGTGTTTACTCTCATAAAACCTGTAGTACTCTTTTTAGCAACACATTTTTTCTCATAGTATTTACTAGATTTTGCCCGCCACGACTTCCTGCAGTGCCTTTTTTCACGATCCGTCATTTCAGATATTGTTTTTATTTTTCCTGTTAAATAATATATGTTAAAATATATATATATATATATATATATATATATATATATATATATATATATATATATATATATATATATATATATATATATATATATATATATATATATATATATATATATATATATATATATATATATATATATATATATATATTATATATATATATATATATATATATATATATATATATATATATATTATATATATATATATATATATATATATATATATATATATATATATATTTTTCTTTTAAAGTAGCTAACTGGTCTGGATTATTTTTATTCGTTTTCTTTCATTTTCTCGCTTTTGTTCTAATACTTCTTCCCTGGTATTTTTTTCTTAGGTTGGGGTATTTTGGTTTCTGTGGAGAAAAGGCCTCAATGGGTTAAAAGATACAATGTTAGTAGAATATTAGAAATCTAAGAGAATATTTATTTCTTTCCTGTAATGTTATCACATTCCTATCTAAATGGATCCAAACAAGTGATACACAGGACAGTGATAATTTTGAGTTTTTTTTTTATAAAAAACACAAAAACGCTGTATTTGAATGACATGGTACTGCTTTATAGTATAATTACACTAGCTATGTTCATCAAAACAATAAAAAGTATTTAAGAAATAAATATATTGTTTACCTAAATACATACGATACAAGTGAGAAGTCTGTTCCGAACGCATCTGCGGTCAACGAGATCTTTGTCGCCACTATCTGATTGGCTGTTAGGCAGACCTTAAAGCGTTAGTGAGTCCATTTTACTACGTACTTTGTGTCGAAAATCTGGCAACAGCGCTCATTATTCAATTTGTTGGTATTTTTGACATATTTTTAGCTGACAGGAATGTGATACACAATTCGTGTCGCCCCTATTCTATGATGAAAAATCGACTAAAAATAGGAAGATACGCAACTTCTTTTCAGGTTTTAGCAAAGTTTTATTGATTATTAATGTGATTAGATAATAATCTCTTTGATTTATGTACTTACTTTACGTATTATGTCGGTAGAAAACTTTGCGTTTTGTAAATTCGCCCCCAAATTTAACCCCCAATTTTGACTTTAGATTAATGTTCAGCGGAGAAAAATACGCCAGAAAATCTTAGTCCGACCCCCAGCACACAATACTTTATTTGTGGACCTGTGTTATGTATGTATTTTACGAAGTTAAATATTGGGGTTTTACAATAATATGTATCCTGTAATTCTAAAATACATTACATAAATTATGTCTTTTACATAGATATTTTGTTATGCCTATATTAAAAATATTTAGTGGGTTATATTAAATACAAACAAACTAGGCTATGATTAGCCTTACAAAACATAAAACTTACTTTCGTCTCAGGACGAAAAAGACGGAGGATGTCTCTGGAAGGAGCCTTTTTGACGCCAGAGAAACGCTGCTTTGAGATCGATGGAAACATCGTCCGACCGTCACTCTAACGCTACATGCATTTGCTCGCCTTATTGAGTATTATAAACTAACTTTTACTGGCTCTCTATGGTTCATTTGTCATTAAGATATGTAGTTTTTGTGCACACAACATAAATACGATATTTTTTAATTTTACTTTTTGTCCATAGTTACGTAAATGTCGTTATCCTCTGACTATAATATAGTCATATATAAATAATATATCGTAAACATAAAAGCAACGGGATTTAGGTAAATATGATTTAGTAAAATGTTTCTGGATAATAAAGTTCTTGCTAGTAAAGTGACTTTTTCGATATTTTGCATACTTCCTTATGCTAATGCGCTTTTTATAAAATAATAAAATGGTGTACCTATTTTTGTTAAATGCTTTTTTAATGGATTTTTCGAATTTCTCCAGTAAAATATTTATAATTGAAGTCTGGTAAAAACAATTTAAATTTTTAATTTGGCGACCTTTGGTTGCACCATATGTCTAAAAACCCTAGATGATTTTATTGACTTTTTTAAATTAAAAATAATATTTTTGAAGGTTTTTTTAGTAAAACTAATTACTAAATAATCATGCCATGCCATTATAAAATAAAAAGTATTTTATTATAAAATTATGCATTTGGGCTGTTACCAGTTTTACAAAGAATAAAATTTTAGGGAAGTTTGTGTGTTGATGTGTTAAAGTGAGGTCAAAGTGAGCAGGGGGCTTCTTGTAAAACAACTAGATGTAAAGGGTTAATTATCGCTTAAAGAACAAGAGATGCAATTAAAAACTTAGTACGTAATTTAAGATTTTAAAAAAAATACAAACCCTAAATAGGTTTACCATTTTAATTTAAATAAATTTAACTGTTATTATTCACGTCTCCTAATATTTGCCCCGCTTGTTGTAACCTCCTACTACTCTGCGCCAAGAACAAGATCGCGCTTTCAGTATAGTATGTCTCAAAGTATACCGTGTTAGCTCTTGCCTTCATTTATGGATTATACCTGCCGACAGCAATAAAACTGCGGATCGGTAGAACATTAGGGACGGACTTTAATAATATAAAGATTATAATTTATTGTTTATTTAGGTAAGTTTAATCTTAAAATTGCATTAAGAAATTAAATATATGCAAAGTTTTAATAAATTTATAACTGCATTATCTATACATAATCACATTTTTAATCTAAATATCTAAATCTAATTCTGTTTCACTATCAGAGTCATCATTGAGATTAATTACAATAGGATTTATGTTGTTTTGGATAGAAATGTAAGAGTCCTCAATTATTATAATGTGCTGTAGTGAATTTTTCCAGCTCTCAACTGGTATGTTAGTAAATACATTTTTTATTAAATTTATAACACTGGGACTTAAAGTAGGTGTAACATTTTCTGCTCTGATCTTTGATTTTACTTGGTTCCACAAATGCTCTATAGGGTTAAGCATACAGTGATACGGAGGAAGCCGTAAGACAGTATGCCCAGCCTGTTCAGCCAAATTATGACATACATATTGTTTTTTAATTGCATATGAACTTAGGACTTCCAAAAGTTGCGTTTTTTGTAACTGAATTCAAAATAAATATCATTTTCTAACAAATATTCCTGGATTTCAGTTTTTGAACTTGATAAAGCTGGTGCTTTGTGTAGCAGACGGCTGTGGTAGCTTGCGTTATCCATGACAATAACACTGTTGTTTGGAATATTTTTTAAAAGATAATTTTGAACCAGTTCTGCACTTGTATCCTCATGATAATCCAAGCTAGAATGCTTAACATTATTTGCAGACAACAGCAAGCAGTTTGGGACAAATCCGTCTCCTGAACCAGCGTGTATTATGGTAATGCGTTTTCCTTTATTGGTGCTTTGGTCTGACAGTTTTGACTGAAATCAACCCATACTTCGGATACTGTGTCGTGTGTATCGAACCATGTTTCATTAAAGTAAATTATGGATCTGTTTTCTAACTTATATCTTTTAATTTCTTAAAGGCAATTAAATCACCAAGTGCGTAATCTGTGCGATTCCATTACTACTTGTCTTTTGTCTATTTTGCGGTATTTAAATCCTATTTTACAAACAACTCTATGGAGGGTGGCACGGATAATATTTATATTGGTTTCGTCTTCGTCTAGCTATTTTTTCAGTTTATCCAAGGTAGGAATAACTCCGCCTTCATAAAGACAATATATTTTCCTTCTTATTAGGTCCTGATCACTATTGTCTATACGGTGAGATTGAAAATCACTACGTTTTTTTTTTGTTCAATTCTTCACTAATAATAATTTCCCTTATCGATGATATTGGAGTTTTTGTAAGTAGACAGGTTTCTCTTAAAGCTTTTTGTTTAATTAGACCTCTACTGATTAAAGTTTCATACACATTTTTCACAACATGTTTTGCATCTAATGACAAATGATTTCGGCGCGACATAGTTTTATTCTCGTAAAACAACTTTTTCGAAACGCATAGTAAAAACGGTTATTTAACACTGCCACTAAAATATTAGCCAAAATATTTTTATGCCCAATGGTTAATAGTCAAGAAATACCTGGCCCACCCCTGCCCTTATGAATAAATGGGTTTACCCAATAACAATAGGTAATAAAATCGTTAAATGTTTATTGGGGTATGGTCCGTCAAAAGCCATAACGATATACTTTGAGACAGACTGTACCATAGCCTCAAACCTTCTGAGCTGAGGAATCTGGGAAGCATCCGATCTGCAAAGGTCCACAAAAGACCATTCAAATTTTCGGATGAATAAATCTTCTAGATAATACCCACCCAAAACCCGGGTTTCCACCCGACCACTGTTATCGAGCCTAGCCACTAAAAGTATTTTTTGTTTATTTACTTGAGTATAAAGGGATTAAAACTTACTCATCATTCTTAAACCCCATCCGTTAAGCCAGATTTAAGGCTGCAAAAATTTTTTTAATTACCACCAAACAACCGGATAGCAATGATGGCAAACACGTATTTGTTTTGGGGCTTGCTACCAAAAGGGAGCGACAACGTGGTTGGCAAGCCTAGGGGTATTCGGCCCGTAAGCTTCCTACGGCCATCCTTCCAGGTGGCCCTAGATAACACATCAATATACTCATATTAAAGTTGTTTTTTAATGAGCAGGTTAACTGGAGAAAGCATCGATTTGGCATAAGCGTGGCATCATAAACGCACATTCTAAGGTTCTGCTCAGCGATGAATGAAACCTCTGTACTCAAATAATAAAATCCACCAAAACCCGGGAAAATGGTTACTACAGATACTATTTTATCGTAAAGCGTGGCTGCTAAGTATCTTTTTGTTTCATTTACTTGATAGTATAATATGATTAAATTTTACTTAATTTATTCTTAAAATTACATCAAATTAAGCTCTGCTATTGTATTTTAAACTGTTAATAATATTTGTTATATTTACTACTATAAAGCATTACACAGAAAAGTAATGATGTCAAAATACTATTTTGTTTTGGGACAGCTACTAATAAAGGCGCGACAACGTGACAACAGTGCATTATTCGTAAAGGCGTACTTCGGCCAACGACTAATAGTCGTTGTACCTCGGCCACCTTCGGCTTTGCTCGACAGATAACACATTCAATATGGCTTTTTAGTATAAATGTTTTTTTGTTGTTTTTGTATTATTTTTGTGACAATTGTTTAAAAATTTTAGTTTTGTGTAAGTACTTTTAATAAATTAAAATGGTAAGGCAGTGCCAAGTGTGTAAAGTGACAGATATGATTCCTGGATTATCATTTCACAAATAAGTACAAACTATGCTTGTACCATTTTATCGCCAATAATAAACAAAAACATGTTGGGCGCAGCTCTCGATTGCGTTTATGAATAAAATGCTTTTTCTATCTATGATGTCAGCTCATTGCGTTTTTTCACTTTTTGCCAAATTTATATAAAAATTAAAGATATAAGTTGTAGAATAAAATTTAGAGTTTCATAAACCGGTTACCTAATTTAAATCGGAAAATTACAGTTAATTTGCATCTAGAATATTACTGCAAAATATGTAAACTTAAACAACATATTATAAACAATACCTTTCCGGAAGATTAGCTTTTAACCCTTAAAGGGTCCAAGTGAAAGGTTTTTCAATAAAAGTCAATTACAGTGGTTTTCCCGACTTAGGGAACGCACTGTGATTGCTTACAACTTTGGTGACGTCACTTGCAAGTAAATAAATGTCACAAGCTTTGTGTTGTGTGTTTTCTGGTCTTATTTTCGATCTTTAACTATCTAAATAACTGTTTCTTGACCATTTTATATAAAAAACATATTTCAAGTAACATAATTATCCGTTTCGTACCTCAAAATGGACATACATTTTGTGCAAGCCGATAACAGAAACCTACTTGAGATAGACGCATTTATGATTGTGCGTTTCTTTAAAAATAACGCTGACTACTATGATGCAGAACTCCAAAATGTAAAAACAGCTGTGTAAGAACCTCTAAAAAATTATTTATGTGTTCATCATTCAGTATTTTTCAAAATCTTATTGTAGGTTATGTTCATGGAGTGTAGAAATATAAGGAGTATCATCTCTGCAGTAAATAACACAGAGATGGCGATCCTTATCTCTCTACAATCCATGTTATGTTGTTACCAATAAATTTATGGTCTGCTCAAAGTGTTTATAAGTTATCTAAAGGCGATATTATGTTTTATATAAATCGATAGGTATTTAAAGCAGTATATTTGTATACTTACATTAAATGATCTTCACACATATAAACATTTGAATGCGATACAAAGCTGTTTGGATCTCTTCGAGCTAGTTGTAACCACTTTTTTCGCCTTTTAGGATTTGTTGGGACAATAAACAGTTTTTGTGGTGTTTTCAGAGAAGTATTGGTACATTGTGGCACTACACACCATTCATATACTATTTTAGCAAATAAATTGAGAAATTATTAACAAAATTCTCTGTAGTTGCACTCGTTGTTAACTTGTTTACTTGCATATGACGTCCCGCGAAACATATGTCGGCGCCATTACAGAGACAGCGTTTTTAGAGCGAATTCTATAATTTAAACTTTAACATTGAGTTTTATTTACTTTGCAAAAAATGTACAGATAACCATTTCGTTTTATTTTTTAAAGGTTTCTCTATATAGAAAACAAGGAAAAGCTAACATTTGTACAAATTTTGTTTTTTATGTTCTGTAAACCACCTATTAAAAGATTATACTGCTGGTGTGCTGTTAAATTTGCTATAACAAAACAGCTTTTTTGCTCTGTAAACTGTGCTTACGAAATTGCTTATGATTTTGCAAGGCAAAATCGTTCGCCTATTTTTTTATAGCCAACGTTTAATTTTATAAAAGCCCAAAAAGAATATGTTTATTACGATATTAACAATTTCTTTTTCTTTTTTAGATGTTATCGTGCTCCTAGTAGCATATTAAGTACTTTCCTTCAGTTTTAAGGATAAACTCTGAATCACTCTGTAAAATGCATATTATACATGTTATAGAAAAATAACATCAAAAATATCAGTTATGTTCAGATTATCCAGTACAAACTTATACTGGAATCCCTATAACAATAACTACAGAGTGTTACAAAATAAGATGGTGATCCTTAAGAGTGTTAATTCTTGGGTGATTTTAAGAAGAAAAGTCCCAATAAATTCATCTGCTGTATATACCGGACCCCGTCTGACAATTCCTACAACGAGTTCTTTGATTTCCTTTCAATAAAGATCGAAAATATTATTTCCCAGTTTCCATTGGCCGAAGTAATCGTCCTCGGGGATTTTAATGTTCTTAATAAGGATTGGCTAGGCTCCACAAAAACTGATACACAAGGCAGAGCAGCAGAAAATTTCGCAATCAGCAACTCGCTCACCAATCTAATTATGGAACCTACCTACTTTCCTAGGGTTCCCACCCATAATTCTAACCCCCTAGATCTCTTTCTTACTTCCACCCCGAACTCTATCAAGCATCAGTAACTGCTCCCCTTGGTCGCTCTGACCATGGTTTGGTCACCGTATCATACTCCACTCATTTTGAGGCAACTGAAAGCATGCCGCCACGAACCGTCTGGCACTACAATTCGGCCGACTGGGATGGTCTAAGAGATTTTTTGCCAGCTACCCTTGGAATCCTACCTGCTTTTCTACTCACGATCCTTCAGAAATATGTAAACAGATTACCGAAACAATTCAACTAGGCATTGAGACCTATATTCCCCACACTAAAAAAGAACCCCATAACTTCAAATCACAAACCGTGGTTTTCTAAATCCTGTGACAAAGCCAGACTTTTAAAACTTCAAGCCCACAAAAAGTTTCTTCAAAACCCCAGTCCCGAAAATCGACAGGCTAGCATCGAAGCAAGAAATCAGTATAATCAGACCATCTCAGAAGCAAAAGACCGTTTTAACAATCGAATAAAAGATAAAGTTCTCTCTTGCTCAAATGGCAGTAAAGGTTTTTGGTCCTTTGCAAAAAATATTAGTCAGAACTTTTGCACAAATTCTTTCCACCCCTAATCTCTGAAGATGGAATTGTCTCTACCTCCAAAGGAAAAGCCGAACTATTTGCCAAACAATTTGCTGCCAATTCTACGCTTGATCCTCCTATTAATCTTCCTCTTCCAACAGTTGTCCCTGTTTCTTATAAAATGTCCGATATAATTTTTAAAGTCAAACAGATCAAGCGTATTCTTTCTTCTCTTAATACTAAAAATCGTCTGGGCTGGATGGCATACCAGCAATCGTCTTAAAAAATGTGCTCCCGAGCTTGCACCCATCTTAACTCGCCTCTTTCGAATCTCTTACGACGCGGGCATTTTTCCGGAGAGTTGGAAAGCTGCACGTGTGCAACCTGTCCCCAAAAAAGGATCCAAAAGTCTCCCTTCTAACTATAGACCTATATCTCTTCTTTCAGTTGTTTGCAAGGTAATGGAAAAATTCATTAATTCCCAAATCTTAAAGTATCTGGAAAAACATAAGATCTTACATGATAGACAATATGGATTCCGTCACAGTAGATCCACAGCTGATCTTCTTTCCTTTGTCTCACACAACTGGAACAAGTCCCTTGAGTTTCTTGGTGAATCCAGATCGTTGCTCTTGACATATCCCAAGCTTTCGATCAGGTCTGGCATGATGGGCTTCTTAACAAACTTCCTTCTTACGGTCTTCCACCTAAGCTTTGCTTTGGTTTCCTTCCTAATCGACGTATATCAGTTAGTGTAGATGGTCATTCCTCCAGCTTCTACCAAATTAATGCTGGGGTGCCCCAGGGCTCAGTGCTGGCACCCACGCTGTTTCTTCTACACATTAACGATCTTCTCTCTTCCACAATCAATCCCATTCATAGTTTTGCTGACGATAGTACCCTCCACTCTAGTATTCAATTTCTTAAGCCACCGTGTAATTCTGATTTTGAAAACAAGCGCAGGTCAATGCAGATATCTCTTTCACAAGACCTCAAACTTATCTTGGATTGGGGCGCCAAAAATCGTGTTCAGTTTAATGCCTCAAAAACACAGTCATGTTCGCTGTCGCGAAAAAAGTCTGCAAATGCTCATCCTTACATATGAGCGGCCAAGTTCTGCAGAACAAAGAGTCGTTTAATCTAGTCGGCGTTACTTTTGAGAATAACCTCAACTGGCACAAACACATTTCATCCATAGCTTCGGCAGCTTCAAAAAAGATTGGATTCCTCTTTCGAGCCAGAAAATATTTCTCTTCTTCCAATCTGTACACTCTGTATGTATCCCAAATCAGACCCTCTTTGGAATATTGCTCTCATGTCTGGGGAATGGCGTCCCCTACAACACTTAGCATTCTGGACTCCATTCAAAAAAGAGCTGTTCGTCTTATTAATGAGCCAACGCTCACAGAAAGGCTTCCTCTTCTTGCCCATCGTCGAGCTGTAGGGGATCTGTCACTCTTCTATAGGTATTTTCACGGCTTCTGCTCAGAGGAATTGGCCAGTATTATTCCTTCTCTGGCAGCTCCCAACAGAGCAACACGTAGTGCAACTTTTATGCATCCTTTTACAGTTCAGTTAGAGAGGCCCCGAACTTCCCGCTTTCTTCGTTCCTTTATTCCTAGAGTGTCAAGACTATGGAACCTGCTGCCCGCAGAAGTTTTTCCTTCTCCTCCCAATCTCCAAAAATTTAAGTCCCGTGTAAACAAACTCCCTCTCACCACACTGAAGACACCCACGGTACGTTAGTACTTAGGCATCAGCCTTCGTGGACTGTCCCAAGATAAAAAAAATAAATAAAGCTATGTCCTAGACCCCTTAACTTTTGAGCTACAGGGTGTTAAAATCCTAATAGAAAAAAATCGTTTCTTCATCAAAACTTTAATAACTTTTTAGATATGTTTATGAAATTTAGCACACACCCTCTGAGATCAACAGCCATTTTTTGATGTAGAAGATTTTTTTAAAGTTTAACCAGTGGCGTCCGTACAGGAATGTAGACTAAATATTTTTGAAAAATATTATGTACGCCACTGCTTTTTCGTAAAATAAAAACTATTTTTATTATCTCCATTTATTTTAGGGCAAATATTATTTTTTGACTTTTTTTCGTTCGATGTGCGATTTTCGCAAAAAAAAATAAAAACATTTTTATGCATGGTCAATTTAGTAGTTAAAAAAATTAATTAGTTCATAAACATATGTACATTATTTTACCATTTCATTATAAGAACTCTAATTCTAGAAGTCTAGCGGTACTTTAATATTAAATAGTTTTTTTTTAATTTCATACAGGATGTCCCAAATTTGGTTCTAAGGATAACAACTTTCAAGCCGGTTTTTGTTAAGATTTTCAAATAAATCACCCTGTATATTATTTCACTATCTAATGCGGAATTTAAAAATAAATTAATTACTTAATTACGAGTATATTAAAATTCTGGACCGTTATTAGGATATATACCAAAAACGACAAATATGCCCATTTCATGAGTATCTAAAGTATTACAAAAAAATCTAGACACTAGACAGCCATGGAAAAACAACAGTGTTAGTAAAGAAACCATGGCGGTGACAAAATACATAAATGATGCCAAACAGTTTTGACAGATATTTATTTCAGTACACGGATGTTCACTTAACTTAAATTTTAATAACGTAAAACCTTTTAAACGTATCTATCAGGGTAAATTTCACAAATGCTGAGTTTGCTGATATGCATTACCTGTACGGGCGTGCTGACGGCAATGCCTTTGAAGCCGGACGATTATACCAAATGCGTTTTCCAAATAGAATAATTCCGGTTTCCGTTTTTTTTCAGGAACTCACAGAAAGTTATGTGAAACGGGATCTTTTGAACCAAAAAACTACCAAAAAGAAGCACACCATACTGTACGAACAACGGAAACCGAGGAAGCTGTTTAAAATTTAGTTGAAGAAAACCCTGAAATAAGTACCAGAATAAAGGAAAATATTTTAAATATTACTCATGTTCTAGTATAAAGAATTCTTCATGATTATTCACTATATCCGTATCATATCCAAAGAGTCCAGGCCCTACTTCCTCGGGATTTTCCATTACGAATAAATTTCTGCCAATGGTTTCTTTAAATGGTTGCGGAAAATCCCCAATTTGAAAGTCAAAATTTTATTTACGGATAAAGTAATTTTTCCAGGAACCCCATAAGAAATTTTCGCAACAACCATTTCTGGGCTGAAGAAAACCCGCATGGCATCACGACCAAGAGCAATTTTCTGTAAATGTATGGGCTAATGTTATTGGTGATATTTAATTGGGCCTTATTTTCTTCCAGGTAGATTGAACACGGAAATAATTATCGCCAGTTTCTTGAACAGGGTTTACCAAATTTGCTAGACGACGTCCCTATTTTAACCCGACATCGTATGTGGTTTATGCACGATGGTGCACCTGCCCACTTTAGTCTCCAGGTACAGGAATTTTTAATTCAACATTATAATAATCGTTGGATAGGGCGTGGAGGATCACAATAATAGCTTGTTGTGACACTATCAGAAATACTCCAGGCATTTTTCAAAGGGTACGAGACTCAGTGAGGAAAAGAGCTGAAGCATGCATAATGGCAGGTGGTGGCTACTTTCAACAGTAATCCGAACTATTTTCATTTTTGTTCACGTTATATTGTTTTTTTAATTTAATGGTTAAATAATGTATTACATATGTTTATGAAATAAATATGTTTTTTACTAATAAATTTACCATGCATAATATATTTTTTTTCGCAAAAATCGCAAGTCGGGCGAAAAAAAGTCAAGAAATCAAATTGGCCCTAAAATGAATGTGGCTTATAAAAATAGTTTTTGGATTATAAAAATGGTTTTTATTTTACATAAAAGTAGTGGCGTACATAATATTTTTCAAAAATATTTAGTCTACGTCCCTGTACGGACGCAACTGGTTAAACTTAAAAAAAAATCTTTTACATCAAAAAATGGCTGTTGATACTAAGATGGTGTGTGGTAAATTTTATAAACATATCTAGCAAGTTATTAAAGTTATGATGAAGAAACGATTTTTTTTTAAAATTTTAACACTTTATAGCTTAAAAGTTAAGGGGTTTAGGACATAGCTTTATTTGTGCTTATCTTCTTAAAATCACTTAAGAATTAACACCCTTAAGGATTAGTATCTTATTCTGTAACATCCTGTAAAAAGAAATAGGAAAAACACTAGTAAGTCTTTTTAAAAATAGATGTATTGATTCGACTTAAAATAAAACGAATTTAATTTTAAAAGTTTCTGTAAGTTGATAACCCCATAATATAATTTGAGACATCGAAACAGCACGGCGGGACAGAGCCAAGGATAACGCAAAATGCGTCGTCCTGCTAGAAAATGATAGACGGATATCGTCTTTAGGAGCCTTTTAGGCGCCAGAGGAATGCTACTGCAGAATCGATTGTAACATCGTCCGCTGCACTTGTTTCATGCCTTAGTGGTTACTGGAAACTCGATTTACTAACTTTCCATGGGAACGAGCCAAAAATTTATTTTTTGAATTTAAAAATCAATTAAAGGACAGATATTGTATGGTTATATTTAAATTATTCAAAATGTTTAAAATTTTAAAATAAGCAAAAAGTATTAGATTCTAAATTCGACGCGTATACAGGGTGTTACAGAAATTGATTAATTAATATGATATGATATAGAACAGGGGTCTCCAAACTACGGCCCGAGGGCCACATCCGGCCCGCGGACAGATTTTGTCCGGCCCGCGGAGAGCTAGCATACTTGAAAACTCCTTTTAAAGAACAAATAATTTTTATAGCAAATTAAATTTAGTTTACTGAAGTATTCTAATTTTATGTTGAATAATTATTAATATGTCATCTACATTGATATGGTCCTGGGCTAACTCCGCTAACTCATAACATTCTTGTAGGCTTATTGTTATTGTTTTTGTGATAAGTTGGATAAAGAAACACAGAATTGTAATGAGTAAAGACATGTATAATGTGCAGAAAATTTAACTTCAGTATATAATAACTAACAAATTATTGAAATGAATCCAACTAACATTTTATACATTTTAAATAATCACATAACTTATAACAAACATAATGACATGAAATACTAATGAGATTTATGTAATTGAGATTTTCCACTGACAATAGTTTGTAGTTGTGGACTAATTTACTTGTACCAATTATTAAAAGAGATTTAAGATGCTCATCAGTTAATTTCGTCCGGTAAACATTTTTGTGTACTTCATTTTGAGAAGGTTTTCTCACACAAATAAGTAGTACCAAAAACAGAAAACAGACCACGAGCAAATTTATGCAAATTATCAAATTGTGTCAGTGGAAGACTCTTATAACATTCCAACAAAGATGAGTTTTGATATTTGTTCTTAATTATATCACTGCATTGTAGATCAATCATTTCCATTTGAAGTTCCGGGGCTAGGGTTTCAATGTCAGTATCAAAAGGATTCTGAAAAATCTTAATTTGATTCGCAATGGCATCAAAGTCCGAGAAACGAGTATCAAAATTTATCTTCAAAGCACTCAAAGTTTCGATTGCAAAATCGATACGAAACTCAGTCTCAGTAGTGTGGCTGAATATTTCACATGTTTTAAAATGTGAAAAACATTTACTTCGTAGTTGTAATTGAAACAGTCTCAATTTCTTCCGGAATGATTTGATATTAGTGTATAAATCAGGAAGATGCTGGTTTTTCTCCTTGCAATCCCAAATTCAGTTCGTTCACATGTTTTGTCAAATCAACATAGAATGCTAACTTCCACAGCCATGCGTTGTTTTGTAATTCAGTAAGAGGGCGATGCTTTTCATTCAAAAAAATTTCGATCACTGCTCGAAGTTCAAAAAAGCGCTGAAGGACTTTCCCACAACTAAGCCAGCGTACGGCAGTATGATAAGGTAAGTCAGTTCCTCCAATCTCTTCAATAAATTGTCGGAATTGTCGGTGATTCAGCCCAAAAGATCTGATAAAATTAACAGTTGATATGACTGGTTTCAGAACGTCAGACATATCCAACATTTTCCGCACAAAGACTGTTGATGAATGATACAATGTAAGACTAATGGTTTTGAACCACCGTCATTTTCTACAGCCTTTGACACAAGAGCGACCACTCCTTTATCTTTCCCACTCATGTTTTGCCTCCATCAGTTGTAATACATTTCAAGTTTTTCCATCGAAGGTTCTTTTGATTAATGGCCATTTCAACTCCTTTAAAAATATCTGTACCAGTAGTTGTGCCATGAATACTATACATATCAAGAAGTTCTTCGTGCACTTCATAGCTTTTATCTACTCCTCGAATATAAATCAACACCTGAGCAGTATCTGACACATCCGTTGACTCATCCAAGGCCAAAGAAAACCACTCAAAATGTCCATTTTTGTCGAACAGTTGAGAGGATATATTTTCAGCGATGTTTTCTACCCTTCGAGCTACAGTGTTTGCTGACATACTGACAGTTTTTAATAAATTTACCTTTTCAGGGCACATTTCTTCGGCTACTGCAATTATGCATTCTTTGATCATTTCTCCATCGGTGAATGGTTTTCCACGTTTTGCAATTTCAAGATCTACACGAAAGCTGGCACGAGTTGCAGCCTCTTGTTCAGTTTTGAGTTTTGTAAATGAAGATTGCTGCGATTTCAATCCGCGCTGCATAGCTTCGAATTTTTCTGTCCGAAAACTTCCTGTATATTTTGAGTAATTTTGAAAATGTTTTGTTTAATGACGTTTAATGTTATATTCTTTGAGAACGGCTATGCTTTCATTGCAAATCAAACATAGCGCCTTGTTACTGGACTCAATTACGAAATACTGAATGTTCCACTGATCTTTGAATTTTCTGCATTCACTATCAATTTTTCGCTTCTTTTCCATACTACTAATTCACACACAAAAGCAACAATTCAAATCAAAATACTGTTATAAGGATGTCTTAAACTTAAACACGAACAAACACGTTTTAAGAAGGTATGCAATATTTTATTTAACAACAGTGTCATAGGAACTGACTTGTGGTTGCGCCACTAGCCTTCTTATATATTCCAATTACTGCCATCTAGAAGTGAGTGGAAGACACCAGAACTTTCTCGAACCAACGAGATTATTCTATACGTGCTATTAGCGCCATCTGTTAGCGATAGAAGGTACTACCTATTTCCGCTTGTGTCCACCAGATGTCGTGTCACGTTACTCCTCATGGCTCGTACTCTACGACTAATCTAGAAATTACAGATAATGACAGGAAAATTAATAACATGCAGTGTTGCCGTTTTGCGGACTTTAGTCCGATTTGCAGCCTTTTTTAAACGTTGTGTACTTTTTCGGACTTTTTTTTTCATTAGTGGACTATTTCACTTCTTACCACCGGCAACAATGATAATATGGTTTTGGCCCTCGGAACTTACTGGAGTAATCAGTATGGCCCTAAGGCTGGAAAGTTTGGAGACCCCTGATATAGAAGGATAATTCCTTGAGTAGTATAAAGACGAACTCTTTTCTTTTTTTTTTTTTAAATATATATCTTTTTATTTGCAGAATTGTAAAAAGTTTACTTTCCTTGCATCTTACAATCAGTCAACTAAACTAAAATAATAACTTGTGCCTTTTCCGAGGTAAACTTTATAAGTATTAAGGGGATCCTCTAGTTTAGAAGCCATTATTTCGGGCTTTTTTTCACGGTCGATATAAAAAAAATATTTTAACTTTTAATTTATTTATCTGTTTATACAGGGTGTTCGAAAAATATACTGGGATATTGTAATGGGCGATTCCTTGTTTAAAATATGAGAAAAAGTTTCTATAAAAATGCACAGTTTTTAAGATACAGGGTGATAACTTTTTTAAAAAATATTAATTTTTTATCAATATTTTAAAAAATATTTACTCGATTCTTTTAAAATTTGGCAATATTATTTGTTGTATTAAGGGGCTAAATTAGCCCTAAGTAGATTAAAATTATAAGGTCCAGTGGCGTCCCGGGGGCATCTTAGCGAATAAAATTGCCAAAAAAATGTACGCCACTGCCTTTTTGTAAATTAAATATTTGTTGCTTAATTAAGCTTCTAAAAATACAACTTCTTAACCTCTTGTATTTTTTTCGTATCTCATTTCGTTTTCGAGAAAAAAAAATAAAAACGGTTTTATGGCATGTTACTGGACAAAATTGGTTTATTAATTTTTGCTAACAAAATCACAGGTGCCCTGGAAAACAAATAATCAAAAACATTTTGGAAATGAGTTTTAGTGCAACAACAGCTACAACAAATGTTGGAAATGTCCACCATCCATTTCTGTACACCTTCTCACTCGACGAATCATTGAACGACAAACTCGAGTTAAAATTCGAGGTCTGTTTCTCACTTCTTCGCAAACATTTACAATTTTATTTCTTAACTTTTCTATTGTTTGTATGGGACTGGCGTAAACCAGAGTTTAAAGGTGTCTCCATAAATAAGAATCTATTGGATTCAGGTCAGGGGAGCGAGGTGGCCATTGAATTGGTCCACCTTTTCCAACCCAATTTTGCCCAAAGGTGTTATTTAGATGAGTTCTAACAGCTATACTAAATGAGGAGGAGCTTCATCGTGCAAAAAAGTTATTTGATTACGTATGTACATTTAGAGGAACTTTTTCCAGCAGTACGGGCAATTCTTGTTGAAGAAACTCTAAGTAAGATTTGCCGTTTAATCTTAAGGGTAAAAAGAAGGGCTAAATTAAATTGTCACCAACAATACCCATCCACACATTTAAAGAAAATTGATCCTGGTGACGACATTGTACGTGAGCATGAGGATTTTCTTCACTCCATACATGAGTGTTGTGGAAATTAACAATACCATCCCGCCGAAATCCAGCTTCGTCCGTAAAAAGTATGGTTTTATTAAAATTTCTGTTATTATTAACCTTTTTGTAATACCATTGGCAAAACTGCAAACGGAGCAGAAAATCTCTTGGTAGTAATGCCTGCACACGTTGAACATGATACGGATACAAAAGTTGTTCGAAGAGAACCTCACACACAGTGCTGTAAGAATTATTATCCCCAATCGAGCTGCTGTAGCCCTGGATTTTGTTCCATGGCACGTAAAACTGCCTCCTCAAACTCAGGCATTCTTACCGACCTCGGCCGGCCTCTATCATTAATGGGAATGGCTAAACTTCCCAAATAACATGATTGTCAAAAACATTACAAAAAAGAAATAAGAAAATTTACCTCTTTCCTGTAATCTACGGTCTACGCTCTCAAAGGTATTACTATCTGAATGTTGCCGTTGGGGAAACGCTTCTGCACACAGGCTCCTTGCTGCATAACAGTTACTGTAAGCACGTGCATACATTACATGCATGTCTGTCATTTCCTCAAAAGTGTAATTTTCCATCACAAAAACCGAGATAAAAACTATTTAGAGATTTCGCCAAGAAAATTAGGATAATTATTATTTTCTAAAAGAACTGAGGCTTGTCAGTGTCAAACCTCCATGCAGAAATGATTTTTTGGTTTCCAAGGCACCTGATGATTTTTTTAGCAAAAATTAATAAACCAATTTTGTCCAGTGGCATGCAATGAAACCGTTTTTATTTTTTTTTCTCGAAAACGAAGTGAGATACGAAAAAAATACAAGAGGTGAAAAGTTGTATTTTTAGACGCTTAATCAAACAAAAAATATTAAAGTTGCAAAAAGGCAGTGGCGTACATTTTTTTGCCAATTTTATTTGGTAAGATGCCCTCCGGGACGCCACTGGACTTTATAATTTTAATCTATTTAGGGCTAAATTAGCTTCCTAATACAACAAAAAATATTGCCAAATTTCAAAAGAATCAAGTAAATATTTTTTAAAATATTAATAAAAAATTAATATATATTTTTTTAAAGTTGTATCTTGAAAACTGTGCATTTTCAGACCCATGTTTAAAGAAACTTTTTCTCATAATTTTAAACAAGGAATCGCCTATTACAATATCTCCGTCTATTTTTCGAACACCCTGTATATTACGCATTCAAAAAAAAATTATCAAAAAAAAAAATATATATTTCAAAAAGCTACACGTTATTGAAGTAGAGAGAAAAAAGAGCGTGTTCATCTTGTCACGATTTCCTTTCTTCTGGTCATCTGAAAAATAAAAAAATGTAGATTTTTTATCAGTACAAATGTCGTAATGACAGAGACAAGAAAAAATTTAAAAAAAAATACGCAAAATGGCGGTTTAAAAAAAAAGTAGATTTTTTTTTAGGTATTTTTTAACTCAGAAATCAGAATTTCTAAAAAATTAGTAAAAATTAAAAATTTCGATTTTTTGTTAATTCCTGCCCAAGAGGAATGTATAAAGAAAATTCATGCCAACCTTTAAGAAAATCGGTCACATAGAACTTAAGGTTTTGTGACTAAGGTTTTAAAAAAAGTATTTTTGAAAAAAAACGTGTTTAAGAATTTTAGTTAAGTTTCAGGCAGTCTAACAGATAGAAGAGTACATTTGACTTAATTTTTTTAATCAACAATACCGGCTCCACATATAGAGCCTTCTTCTACCTCAAATTAAATTTAAAGAATTTCTCCTTGCAAGACGAGCAGTACTTTCTTCTTTTGAAGCACTTTAAGATTGAATCCCAGATAGTTCGATTCTAGCTTCATTGCGCCGAAAAACAAACCCATGGCTTTCCGGACCAATACCTTTTAAAATAATTCGAGTTTTGAAAAATCCTTTTTAGGAGATATTCTTAAATATTTAAGCAATCAAAATATAAAAAACACTAGTTTTTGATTTTTTCAGAATACCTGCTTAAATAATACTTCAAAAAAAAATTTTCCTAAAATGTGAGCTAAGGCTTTCTAACACAAGTTTAACTCACTGACTCGCTTCTTTTTTTTTGAGGCTTTAAAGCGCCAACAAACGTTCAGTAAACCTGGATCGAGAAGGCAAAGGTTTTTGGTTACCGGGTTACGTTCATTTGTTTTAAACTTTTTATTAAAATAACGCTAAAATAGTGCAATCGTAGTAAAAGTATAGTGTACAACTTATTTAAAAAGAGTTTTTCACGCTCATGTGACTTATAGCCTTTATGACCAAACTGCCACAATCGTGTAAAAGGTGTTTTCAAAACTTGTATAATATACTATTTCCAGGCTTGCATTTTAATTAAACGTGACAAAATAAATGACTGATTTATGCCCAAAAATCATTATTTGCCAGTAGCACTTTCCTGCTTTTAGAATAAGGTTTTAAAACATTCCCCAGTCTCCAAAAGAGAAGTCTATATACAGGGTGTTCCACGACGAAACGACGCGGTCGATTTCTCAAAAGCTTAGCAACGGAAAAATTTGGCAGTTGACTAATATCGATGAAAGCAACTCGTCTAAAATATTTTTAAGATGGTGGCATTTCCGGTTATACCGGAATTCGATGCTAACTTTCTTATTTTTATTGGAACACCCTATATATTATTGCATTTTTGGATTCGCCAGAAAATTTCAGATATATTTCGTGTATAGTATGCTATACCTAAGTCTAACCGTTTTCGACATAATATATCGTCAAAAATGACGTTTGCAGACCCCAAAATAAGAAGAAATTTTTCCTATACGACATACTCTATTATTTAATTGAGTTAAATTCCTTGTGAAATGAGGCCCAATTTTGTATATTGAGTGGATATTTTGGGTGTGAGTTAATACAGGGTGACTAAAAATTAAGTACAAAAATTAAATGATAAAAAACGTAAAAAGTCTATTTTTTCAAATGGAAACCCCCTTCTTTTATATTTTTATTGTATTTAGCATTAAAAATAAGGTAACTTTGTATTAAGTGGTCTATTCCGAAAAAGTATAGTTTTCGAAATAATTGACAATTTAACATTTTGTATTGTAAAAGTGCTATACGGCTCTTTAATTTTGTTATTAGTGGGCCATGACGGCGGGACGCGGCGAAAAAAGACAATCGGACGTAGAAACGTCACTATTTAGATTTGACAATTAGTTGTTATTAGATATCAATTATGCCGGGTCTTTTAAACTACACGCACGAAGATTATTTAAATTTGTCAAAAATGTGAAAAGTGAGTTAATGTAAATTAAACAATAATAATTTTTTTAACATTTTAGCAATTCTCAGCACTTTCCAAAAAAAAAAAATTTAATGAGTTTTGTTGTTGTTTAATTTACATTACTCATTTTTCATATTTTAACGTTCCACCTTTTCCATGCATACATGCGCCAAATGTTAGGGAAATACAAAATAAAATCCACGGGTTAGGGAAACACTTGTCGACCGTGTTAAACAAAATAAAAGAGAAAAGATCAAAGTATCGAAAACATCTACAGAAGATATTTATATACCATAATAATGTTGTTTGAAATAGTTACGTTCATCAAGAGAAGAAAAAGGCGCCTTAGTCCCTTGTCATATTAATGAAATTTTACATAATTTTTTAAGACTAATTTTTTTCTTGATCTGTAACTAAGTTTTAGTGTAATATCTTTGATATATGCGGAATGGTGTTAAAAGATTAAGAATGGCTGTAAGTGTACCAAGCTAAATTTCCCTATAGAAATAAAAGGAAAATACATACTAGAAATAAAATATGGTACACCTATGCGGTGACAATAATTCTTAAAGGTGTTTTTACAGTTTTAAAGTTTTCTTGCATGACATTTAAATTAAAAATATTAACAAATAAAATATGATAAAATAAATATGCTCGATCACACGACCCGCGCTACGCCGCGGAATGTGTGACTAAAGATCGCAGGAGGAGTATCTACGAGAATTGTGAAGTAATTGTGACCAGACGGAGTGAGACAAGCACATAATTAAGTATGACTACCCGAACGTTCAGACACGAGGGGGTAAACGTCGTTTTCGTATCCAATATATAAAATTTTCCCGTGAAAACGAAAAAAATCCAAAACAGCCAAAATCATGTAGCCCACTGGGCGAAAAATTAGTAAATAGTAAAACTGTCTTAAAGTGGAAAATGCTGTCTTTTAGATAAATAACAAATAATATAAATCGATTAATATTTTGAATACTATCACTTGCAGTTATAATTATATTTGTTTTAAAAGACTGTTTGAAAATATAAAGAATTTTATAAATATTTATTTATTATGCTGGCAATGAATACCAATATTCACAAACAACTTTTGGTTTCGCCAAATACTTTGGCATAAATACCGATAAATTATTTTTTGCTTTATTTTCTGCTTGTTTTTCACTTTCTTTATACATTCGTAATTTTTTACTTACCTGAAGCCTAAAAATGCTTAAAAAGAAAAATGATATTATTTTTATTTTTTTAAGGAAATTACTTTTCACCAGGGAAGAAAAGACCCCTAGCCCTTATAAAAATTATGTGGGATAAATATATAATAGCCTTAATAATTTAAAATCGACTTTTTTTAAGAGACAAATTATAAATGTTGCAAATTTAACTGAAATATACTATTTTTATTTTGTATTTTAACGAGGCCGAGTCTTACCCTGAAAGAAAATTAAAAACATATTTTGCAAGTATTAATAAGTTTTTAAGGCTTTAAAATTTCTTTTTATATGTAGGGTAAATTAGGAAATAATGCCTTTAAAGAAAATCTATTAAATTGTGTCAGTATGTCTTAGGTCATATGGTAAACATTTTATTCATTATTTAATAATTAAGTATTAATACACAAATATATTTATTTTTTTATTTTTACATTTTTTGGTAGGAAAAAAACACTTATTTCAAAATTACAAATAAAGATTAAAGTACTCTTATAAATAACTAATCATTTAAATATTTAAAACGCAAGTCACTGTTTTTGAATACAAAAAAATTAGCAAATCACCCATTACTGAACGCTATAGTTAAATAAAACGTCATTACAACAGTTTAAAATAATCGCAACAACATACTTCGTTGTAATAATTTTTTACAAAAAGTATCCAAAACCTAAAAATCATTAATAAAATATTGACATTATTTTTGATATTACCACATCTATATAATTTTATTTGTGAGCTTAGGAATTTGCTTCTTTATTAGATATGTATAATAATTATATATCTATGATATTTTTAGAGCTCAATATACACAATAATACCAATTTAAATTAAAAAAACAAATTAAAAAAAAATGTGACGGCCCGACCTGATCTTCAGGTTCACACCTTCGTTTACTGAACTATTCATCAAGACACCCACGGTACGTTAGTACTTAGGCATCAGCCTTCGTGGACTGTCCCAAGATAAAAAAAAAGTAAGCTTTTGTAAAAATTTTAGATGTTTTTATTTTATGGCACATTAATTTAAGAAAACATTATTTGTGACCAATCTCCTACATCCATGACTTAAATATCTAAGTTTCATTGGACTTACAATGCTGATTATAGTAAGAACAAGGCTAATTATGTGACCTATTTGTAAAAAAAACCATGGTGATTTCAAAATTTACCTTCCAATATCAATGCGTGAACAAACCGTACCTACAACAGTCAATAAAAAAGCGTAAATTAAAGGACATTGCTAATAAATGGTAAATTGGGTCTAGATACGACCCGAGGTGCTATATCCATGGACTCTTCTATACGTTAAAAACTTTTATATTCACACTGTTTTTTTCTGCAAAGTGTCTCCTTTTACAGCTTTTTTTACTAAAATAAAATTATTAAGCGTTCCTTAAATAAGTCCATTACATTTATTACTAATATTTAACATGCCAGTGCCTGCGTATATAAAAAAAAATAAAGATATCGAAATAAAATTTTAGGCATATGTATGCAACAAACTTTTTTTATGACCGTATTTTATCCAATTTCTGGCTTGGGTGAAAATGACTT